>PVIU01026712.1:0-21571 GCA_004026605.1 Ondatra zibethicus | reverse complement strand
TCATGAAGGGATGTTGTATTTTGTCAAATGCTTTTTCGGCATCTAATGAGATGATCATGTGGTTTTTATTTTTCAGCTTGTTTATATGATGGATTACGTTGACAGATTTTCGTATGTTGAACCATCCCTGCATCTGTGGGATGAAGCCGACTTGGTCATGGTGGATGATGGTTCTGATGTGTTCTTGGATTCTATTTGCCAGTATTTTATTTAGTATTTTTGCATCAATGTTCATGAGTGAGATTGGTCTGTAATTCTCTTTCTTAGTAATGTCTTTCTGTGGTTTGGGTATCAGGGTAATTGTAGCCTCATAAAAAGAGTTTGGCAATGTTCCTTCTATTTCTATTGTGTGGAATAATTTGAGGAGTATTGGTATTAGTTCTTCTTTGAAAGTCTTGTAGAATTCTGAGCTGAAACCATCTGTCCTGGGCTTTTCTTTGTTTGGGAGACTTTTGATGACTGTTTCTATTTCTTTGGCAGTTATAGGTCTGTTTAATTTGCTTATCTGGTCTAGATTTAATTTTGGTAAGTGATATTTATCCAGAAAGTTGTCCATTTCCTTTAATTTTCCAATTTTGTGGAGTACAAATTTTCAAAATAAGACCTGATGATCCTCTGTATTTCCTCCGTGTCTGTTGTTATGTCCTCCTTTTCATTTCTGATTTTGTTAATTTGGATATTCTCTCTCTGCCTTTGGTTAGATTGGATAAAGGTTTGTCTATTTTGTTGATTTTCTCGAAGAACCAACTCTTTGACTCATTGATTCTTTGTATTGTTTTCTTTGTTTCTATTTTGTTGATTTCAGCTCTCAATTTGATTATTTTCTGCCATCTAGTTCTCTTAGGTGAGTTTGCTTTTTTTTGTTCTAGAGTTTTCAAATGTTCTGTTAATTCACTAGTATGGGATTTTTCCAGCTTCTTTATGTAGGCATTTAGTGCTATGAACTTGCCTCTTAACAGTGCTTTCATTGTGTCCCATAAATTTGGGTATGTTGTGTTGTCATTTTCATTGAATTTTAGGAAGTCTTTAATTTCCCCTTTTATTTCTTCTTTGACCCATTGATGATTCAGATGAGCACTGTGTAATTTCCATGTGTTTGTGGATTTTCTGGATTTGGTATTGCTGTTGACTTCTAGTTTTAAATATGGTGATCTGATTAGGTACATAGGGTTATTCCAAATTTTTTGGTATTTGTTGAGGATTGTTTTGTTACCGAGTATGTGGTCAATTTTTGAGAAGGTTCCATGAGGTGCTGAGAAGAAGGTATATTCTTTTCTGTTTGGATGGAATATTCTATAGATGTCTGTTAAGTTCATTTGAGTCATAACATCTGTTAGTTCTCTTATTTCTCTGTTCATTTTTTGTCTGATTGACCTGTCCAGTGGTGAAAGGGGAGTGTTGAAGTCTCCCACTATCAGTGTGTGGGGTTTAATATATGATTTAAGCTCTCGAAGTGTTTCTTTGACATATGAAGGTGCCCTTGTATTTGGAGCATAGATGTTCAGTATTGAAATTTCCTCTTGATGGATTTTCCATGTGACTAATATGAAATCTCCTTCTTTGTCTCTTTTGACTGGTTTTAGCTTGAAGTCTATTTTGTTAGCTATTAGGATAGCTCCACCTTCTTGTTTCTTAGGTCCATTTGATTGGTATATTTTTTCCCAACCTTTTACTTTGAGATGATGTCTGTCTTTGAGGTTGAGATGCGTTTCTTGTATGCAGAAGAGGGATGGGTTCTGTTTTTGTATCCAATCTGTTAGCCTGTGCCTTTTTATGGGTGAGTTGAGTCCATGTAGATTAAGGGATATTAATGACCAGTGGTTGCTATCTCCTGTTAATTTGGTTTTCCTCATTGGTGATATTATTTTGTGCGTTTTTTTCTTCTTCGGGATTTGCTATAATGAGATCATCAATTGTGTGTGTTTTTGTTGGTGTAGCCATCTTCCTTGGGTTGGAGTTTTCCTTCTAGTATTTTGTGTAGGTCTGGCTTTGTGGCTATGTATTGGTGAAATCTAGATTTGTCATGGAATATCTTGTTTTGTCCTTCTATGGTGATCGAAAGTTTTGCTGGGTATAGTAGCCTCGGCTGGCATCCGTGGTCTCTCAATGTCTGCATAATGCTTGTCCATGACTTTCTGGCTTTCATTGTCTCCACTGAGAAGTCAGGTGTAATCTGATAGGTCTACCTTTATATGTTACTTGGCCTTTTTCCTTTGCAGCTCTTAATAGTCTTTCTTTACTCTGTATGTTTAGTGTTTTGATTATTATGTGGCGAGAGGACTTTTTTTTTGGAGCCAGTCTATTTGGTGTTCTGTAAGCTTCTTGTATCTTCATAGGCATATCTTCCTTTAGGTAGGGAAAGTTTTCTTCTATGATTTTGTTAAATAAATTTTCTGTGCCTTATTGTTGACTTTCTTCTCCTTCTATACCTATTATTCTAAGATTTGGCCTTTTTATGGTGTCCCATATTTCATGGATATTTTGGGTTAAGCTTTTGTTAGATTTAATGTTTTCTTTAACTGATGAGTCTATTTCCTCTATTTTATCTTCTGCACGTGAGATTCTCTCTTCCATTTCCTGTATTCTGTTGTTCGTACTTGCATTTGTGGTTCCTGTTCTTTTCCTCATGATTTCTGTATCTATAATTCCTTCAGCTTGTGTTTTCTTTATTTTTTCTATCTCAGTTTTTAAGACCTGAATAGTTTCTGTTATATGTTTGAGTTCTTTTTCTTGGTTTTCTTTAAGTGATTTGGTGATATCTTCCAATTTTTCGTTTTTTTTTTCCTTCCATTTCTTTAAGGTAATTTCTCAATTCATCTTTAAGAATTTCAGATATTCTCTTGTGGTTATTTTTTAGATCATTTTCTTCTGGGTCATCCATATTTGGTTGTTCAGATCTTACTTTTGTAGGGTCTTTGGGTTTCACTGGTATTGTGTTGTTCTCTGTGGTGTAGCTTGTGATCTTACCTTTTCTACTCATCTTTTCCTCTAATAAGTGTGGTTGGTGCTTTCTGAGATTCTGTTGAATAGTCTCCTAAGTGCCAGTAGATCAAAAGCTAAGATGTTTTTCCTTGTGGTACAATCAGTGTCACAGTTCTAGTTACTCCGTTGGTTATTCCTCTTCCTTAGGTAGCTCAGTGCTCCTGTGTTTTGATCTGCTCTCTTGGAGTTTGCTGTCTCAAGCCTGTTTTGGTCAGGCTGCTGGTTTTGATCTGTTTCTGTAAATCTTGGTCTGAATCTCCTCTCGCAGATGTCCCTGGCTTGGAGTTAGACCTGTTCTGTTGGAGATCGCTGGCTCTGGATCTGGTCCCTGGTTCAATCCTGATCCACTCGTGTTCCAGGACCGGGTTTTCTCCTGGCTTCTGCTCCTGGTGGAGCTTGTTCTCTCCTTGTCCTAGGTAACTTGTTCAGTCCCACTCTGGTTCCGGTGGAGGTCGTGGGCTCTGAGTCAGGTCGTTGGCTCAATCAGTGTCCTAGGACTGGGTTGGCTCCCAGGGCTGGATTTGCTCCTGGCTTCTGCTCTAGGTGGAGCTTGTTTCCTCAGCTCTGTCTGTCCTAGCCCCACCCAAATTTTTAAGTGCAGATACATTTTATTCATCCCACAGACAATGGTTTGTGAGGTAGAGTGTAGCAGACCCTTTACAATAATTGTGCTCCCTTGTATTTGTTTTCCCTGTGCACACTGATCTTTGTCCCACAGATTAGAAACACCAGGATAAGAATTAGATATAAGGAAAATCAGTGTACTCTATGGAAGGTATAATTGGCTGGGGTTTAGAGAATGAGTAGGAAGAAAGAGAAAACTGGGTACATGATGCATGCCTAAATTTCCAGCACTGTAGAGCCGAGGACAGAAAATTAGGCTTTCAAGTCCAGCTTCCTGTATATAGCCAGTTCCAGTCCTACCTGGGCTGAAATTACCTGGCACAAGTGAGAAGGAATCATGGAACACAAACAAACCCGCTTAGGAGTTTATTAGAGGGGATGCCTATAGGCCTGGGGATCGATGTGCAGAGTGGGGGGGTGGAGGAATGGTGCATCCAGCTTTTAAAAGCTGCCTTAACACATGCGCACAGGGGGTTGGCATGACTATGTTATATGCTGATGACGCAGATGGGCGACTCACACATGCACGCATGGGTTTTAGCTGAGTCATACGTGGATGTAACCATGCATGTGCATGTGGGTCACATGGGGTCCTTTGTGTCCAAGGGCCCGTCTGCACGTGCCTGCCTTTAGAACCTGGAAGTCCAGCCTTATCTGTGGCTGAATAGTTATATTCCACCTTTTTGTTTAATATAAAAATTTGGGGGTTTGGGGATCTTAATGGGTGGGAATGGGGCGTTGTAAGGTCTCTCGTGACTGCTTCATGCTAACTTTGTGGGCATTGAGGAGTTGAGATGTTTGACCACGTCCTGGGGTGGCTGATTACTGTTGTATTTTCTGGGCTCTGAAGAACTGGCCGGCTGGCAGCTTAAACCTCACAAGGTGCTGGAAAGGCAGAATATTATGTCTGGAAAAAATTTTAGATCCTGGTTATTAACAGAAGAGAGTCCCAAGATGAAAGATACAGGAGGGTTCTTTTTCTTTTTGGGAGAGTGGAGGAGGGAATTTTCCAGGGGTTCCTGAGACCAGGAATGATAAGGGAAGAATTAAGTGATACTTATTCTGGGTGAGTCTGGTCCATTTAGGTAGATCCAACTGACTCTGTGGAGCTTATAAAAAATGTTTGAAAAGAAATAAATTTTAGACATATTAAAAGTTTATGATTACAACGATAGAATGGAAGATGGTGGGGGGAAGAAGGAGGAGATTATTGAAAAGGATAATTATTAGACCCTTTAATGTTTTACCTAAAGTAAATCCTTTGCATCATGGTGTTACCTTAATATCCAGGAAACACTGCTGCAGTCAGTGATAAACCTGCTATGTTAAAGTCTGTTTTGTGAGTTTTTTGAAGTTTGGGGCTATAAACTTGTTATTGTTTCTTACCACCTGGGCTTTTGATAGTCCTTGTACCTCCGGCTCTATGTTTAATGATCGTCCCTGTAATAACAGTTGAGTAACGGTTAACTGGAAATTTAAGCATGACATTGGAGATGTGGAGAAGTTCGTAAAGCAGATAGGAGAAGGAGGAAGAGGGGAGAGTATATGGAGTTTTTGGCACAGGAGAGTTGAGTAAGGATGAGACTTTTATTTTTCTGGAACTGGAGAAAGAGTGGCTGATCCTGGTGTCCTCTGGAACTTAAGGGAACAGGGCCCTGTTTGAGTTACTGTATATGAGGGGGTGTCTTGAGCTGGAAGAGTAAAATGTTTAAGATGTGACAGGTGAATCCAATGAGAAAGTCCCTCGAGCTTGGCAGTTGTGGGAGTTACAAGAATTTCTTTAAAGGGGCCCTGCCACTTAGGGAAAAGGAGTGAGGGGCGTTGGTCTGGGGGAGAGTATAATACCCTATCCCCTATTTTAATAGGCGGTGGGCATTAATCAACACATGGCTGAGGTAATGAGTAGTCAGTAAAATCCCATAATAGGGAGCATAGATGGGATAACAGTGGAGTAAGCAAGTGAACAGGAAAGGAAGAGGTTTTAGGTGAGAGGCCGGGGGGTTAAAACTGGCCGCCCATACATGAGTTCAAAGGTGAGATGAAAAGGGGGCCTTTGGGGAGAGCCCTAAGCCTTAGAAGGGCCAGAGGCAAAAGTTTTACCCAGTCAAGGTGAAACTCCTGTGACATTTTAGCAAGACTATTTTTTAAAAGATTTATTATCTTTACAATGTTCTGCCTGCATGTATCCCTGTAGGCCAGAAGAGGGCACCAGATCTCATTACAGATGGTTATAAGCCACTATGTGGTTGCTAGGAATCCAACTCAGGACCTCTGACAGAGCAGCCAGTGCTCTTAACCTCTGAGCCATCTCTCCAGCCCAACAAGAACATTTTTTGAGGAACGGTCAGTTTGTTTTACCTTCCCTGAAGACTGAGGTTGGTATGGGATATGAAAATGCCAGGGGATGTTAAGAGCCTTGGACAAATTTTGGGAAATCGGGCTGGAGAGATGGCTCAGTGGTTAAGAGCATTGCCTGCTCTTCCAAAGGTCCTGAGTTCAATTCCCGGCAACCACATGGTAGCTCACAACCATCTGTAATGAGGTCTGGTGCCCTCTTCTGGCCTGCAGACATACACACAGACAGAATATTGTATACATAATAAATAAATAAATATTTAAAAAAATTTTTGGAAATCTGGGAAGTGAGCTCTGGGCCATTATCCGACTGAAGAGAGGTTGGGATTCCAAACCAGGGGATGATTTCTTGGAGAAGAACATTAGAAACTGTGTGGGCCCTCTTATAAGTGGTGGGAAACACTTCAATCCACCCAGACATTGTGTCCACCAAAACCAGGAGATATTTAACTCTTCTGACCATGGACATATGAGTAAAATCCAGCTGCTAGTCAGTTCCTGGAAGGGAGCCCCTGGCCTGGTGGGTGGGAAAAGGGAAGCTACGATATTTGGTCTTGGGATCTGACTTTTGACAGATTTGACAAGAAGCAGTGATAGTTTTTGAGAACTCCAAGTCCTCAGGGGTGGGTGGGAGCTGAGCCTTGACAAAGTGAGACAGAGCTTTGCTGTTAGGATGACAGAGCTGATGGAGGTGGACAGGATTTGCTGGGTGTCAGGAGGTGTCTGTGAGAATGCAGGCTGTACTGTATGAACCCCCTGAGGTGATTGAGGTAGGTTTGGGCTCTGGAATGCTGCTGTTCTAGCTACTTGGTCAGCCCAGTTATTTCCCTTGGAAATAATGGAATTGTCCATCTAATGAGACTGACAGTGAATAATTCCTATAGCTTTGGGGAGATGGGAGACTTTTAATGGGTCCATAATGTAACCTGAGTTAGTTATGGATCCTCCTTTTGTCGTTAGAATCCCGCACTCCTTCCAGATAGCTGTGTGGGACAGGAGGATATGAAAGGCATATTTGGAGTCTGTGTAAACATTTAAAGATTGTCCCTTTGCTAACTGGAAGGCACAGGTAAAAGCTATCAACTCAGCCTGCTGATTAGTGGTATGGGCAGGGAGTGCCTGTGCCTCCACTACCCCAGTATCCAATACTATGGCATAGCCTGCTCTACGGGTCTCTTCACATAAAAAGGAGCTGCCATCTGTGTACCAGGTATAAGTGGCCTGGGACAGTTTGCCCTCCTGTATATGTGAGGGGTAGGGCAGTAGATCCTCTAAGATCTCTATGCAGGAGTGAGATGGGGAGTAATTAATGTTAGGTTGAAGTAGGAGATTTGAGATATTAAGGGGTGGGCAGCATTGGAAAGTGTGGCATCTTCTACCAGTGCCACCTGGAGGGAAAGAACTTGGGAAGGAGGTAAGGTTTGTAAGCCTTTGTAAGTTAGGAGATGGGACAGATTGTGGTGGGAGAAGACAGTGGTGGGCGACCCAAAGGTTAGTTTCTTTGACTCACGAATAAGAAGCTCAGCAGCCGCTAAAGCACGTATGCAGGGTACCCATCCCTTTGTGGTGAGGTTCAGCTTCTTTGACAGGTATGCTACAGGTGCAAAGGAAGGTCCCAGCTGATGTCCTAGGACCCCAAGGGAATATCCCTCCTTCTCTGTTACATAGAGGGATAAAGGATGAGTCAAATCTGGGAGATGAAGAGCTGGGGCCTGGATAAGGGCTTGCTGGAGTCTCTGGAAGGGTTTAGTAATGGAATGGAGAAGGGACTCATGCAGAGTGCTGTAGGAGGTCCTTCTTTCTATGTGTTGCTTTCATTGGTGAATAAAGAAAACTGCCTTGGCCTTTTGATAGGGCAGAAATCAGGTAGGCAGAGTAGACAGAATGGAATGCTGGGAAGAAGGCAATGTAGCAATGCCATAAAGCTCCTGCCCGAGACTGATGCTGGTTAGACGCTTTCCCGATAAGCCACGACCTTGTGGTGAACACAGACTAATAGAAATGGGTTAGATAAGAGTGAGAGTTGGCCAAGAAGAGGCTAGATATAATGTGCCAGGCTGTAATTTAATTAATACAATTTCTATGTGGTTATTTCTTGTGTAAGCACGGATCAGGCGGTCTGTCACCTCAGCCGGTCGGGAGACTGTGGCTAGTAGGTGACAGCGATTGTGGGCTTTGTCATTTCTCGCATGGTACACCTTAAAAGCCAACTCTAAGACTTTTGCCTGTGGGGTCAAGGGACTTTTCTCCAAATGTCTAAGTTTAGCCCTAATGTCAGATTAAAAAAATGAGTCATGAGTCTGCCTCCCATGGTTTCTGGATCTAAGTTAGTATACTGTAACAGAGCTTTTGTGAGGCGTTCCAAAAATGCAAAAGGATTTCCCCTCATATTTACTGGCTTGAGGGCAGCCTTACAAAGACCTGCCAGGAGGCAAGTAAAAAACCGGTCCCTAGCTAAAATCCCACCCAGAGTATTATAATCCCAGTGTGGCTCTTGCTCTGGGACCACCTCTGCTCCAGGAGGGTGGGAGGCAAGAGTCTGGTGAATATCATCTGCATGTAGTCTGGCCTGCTCCCAAACTTGCCTGCGCTCTTCAGGAAGTAGGTTATTAGATAAGATCATATAAATGTCATGAAAGGTGAGATTATAAGACTGGGTAAGATATTGGAATTGTTTTATGAAAGTGGTAGAATTAGACGTATAGGACCCCAGTATTTGTTCTATATGGGAGAGTTCTGAGAGTGAAAAAGAAACATGTACCCTAATCAATCCATCTATGCCAGCCACCTCTCACAACAGGAGAACTGTAGCGGGCTTGGCTTGGTTAGGGTTAGGTTCCATAGCAGCACGTGAGTGTGTGAGAGGATGGGTAAAGGTGGGTGCCAGAGCAGGGCGGCTGCTGTGGCCGGGCACCGGAGAGGAAGAATGATTCAGTGGGGCTGTTGGAGCAGGTGGGGGGGAGAGAGAGCTGAAGAGCAAGTGGAGGGAGGTGGTGAGACAGTGGGAGGTAAAGGAGCAGAAGGAATGGCAGGGGCTGAAGGGACAGGAGTAGAAACTAGGAAGATGGGGTAGCTTCCTGCTGAGGTTGAAAAGGTGGGGGTTCGTTATCTGGGTCCAGAGCGGAAGTGGAGGGTTCTTCTGGTACAGATGGCATAGCCAGGAACACGTGAGCAGGTGAACAGCTTGCGAGGACAGAGGGCTTAGGCTTAGAGCCTAAATAGTGAAAGGCTTGGATGTAGGGAAACTCCTTCCATTTGCCTGTGTGCTGACAGTAGTTAGAAAGCTCCCACAAAATATTGGGATCAAAGGTGCCATTGGGCGGCAACTTTAGATTTCCATCTAAATTGTAAGGAGGCCATTTTTTTGAACAAAGGCAGACAAGTGTGGGGATCTGTAGGTAGGGCATTAAGGCCTGGGGTTTCAGGGCTTCTAAAAGGCATCCTGGGGAGAGGCTGGATTGATGGGTTTGGATGGCTCGCTTCCCATAGTTGAAACCGTGACACCACAAGGCCCACAGTAAGACGTCTCTTGATTGTGGGTGGGGTGTGAATCAGCATGACCTTGCAAGACCTGTGGGAGGGCGTCCCCCCAGGCCGCGAGTGAGAAGATAAGGCCTGGATGGATCAGGTCAGCGACTCAGAGCCCAGAGAGGCCAGAGGCCGTTATGGCAAGGAAAAAAAAAAAGAAAAGAAAAGAAATGGAAAAAAAAGAGAAAGAAGAATCTGAGGGACCTTGGGTCCCCAGTCAAATGCACCGCACAGAGTGTGTAGTGCTAACTGACCCCAGGTCAGTCCGGTCATGATTTTAACTAAGGGAAGCAATCCACAGATGAATGTCAGCGAAGGGCACAACCTTAGCCTTGAAGACCATGGATGGGGGGGGTGGTCCCCCTGTTTCTAGGAACACCAAAGGGTTGTCGGAGCTCAATGGTCAATTCCTCGGGTTTGGAGAAACGGTTAAGCTGACCAGAATGGGGAAACTCACAAATTGAAGCCTGTGTTGTTTGGAGAAGTCGCGCTCAGACATATGGAACACGTGATTGTTGTGGAGAAGAATTTCCCAGTTCTGGATCCCGACCCCGGGAGAGGGGCTTGGGGTGGGAGAGCCTCTCGAGTCTGGGCACCAATGAAATTAACTGGCGCGAGTGAGAAGGAAACACGGGACACAAACAAACCCGCTTAGGAATTTATTAGAGGGGGTGCGTACAGGCCTGAGGATCAGTGTGCGGGGGGTGGGGGTGGGGGTGGGATGGCACATCCAGCTTTTAAAAGCTGCCTAGCACATGTGCACAGGGGGTTGGCGTGACTACGTTATATACTGATGACACAGATGGGCGACTCACGCATGCACGCAAGGGTTTTAGCTGGGTCATACATGGATGTAACCACACATGCACACGTGGGGCACACGGGGTCCTTTGTGCCCGAGGGCCTGTCCGCACATGCCTGCCTTTAGAACCCGGAAGTGCAGCCTCATCTGTGGCTAAGTAATTACATGGGCTATGTGAGACTGTGGAGTAAGGGGAGAAAGCCTAAAAAGGAGGAATTTGAGGAAAGAAATTGAGAGTTCCTCACTCACTTTAATTTTTTTTAAATATATTATAATTGTGATGGTTAATCTTGCCAATTTGAGGGGATTTAGAATGACTATGGAAAACAAATCTCTAGGCCTGTTTTGGGATTATCTAGCGTAGGTTAATTGAAGTAGGAACACTGACCCTAAATGTGGGTGGTACCATGGAATAAAAAGGAGAAGTTGCTTCCTGAGCACAAGCATCCCTCTCCTATGACCTGCTCCTGCTGCCAATCTGCACACACTGACAACACCACAGCTTCAAGGAAGGTCTTATGGTCACTTTGAGGGAGGGTACAGTCAGAGGCGTCTGGAGGAATCCAGAGTGCAGAGACAAACATGACCAGAATGAACTTGGCCATGAGAGGAGCTAGAGATGGGGAAGGAAGAGAGACGGAGTCAAGAAAGCATGTAACTAACCAAAATAGCAGGGTCATAAGGAAATGAGAAGCTGGCGGGAGGGAAGCCCAAGGACAAAGGTAGGGTGAGAAGAGTCAGGATCAGCATAAACTCTGCAACAGGTTTTTCCGATATGTGGTAAGCATGGGGCCAGAATGTATTTAGTATGCTAACAGGCACCACAGATAGCCATATGAATGGAGTTCATTTTGGACCTGACACTTATCTTTCCTGAGATGAAACTAAGTCAAACCCTTCCATCCATGCTGTGGTAGTGTACACAGAGGCTGGTGGATCTATGTGAATTCGAGGCCAGCATGGTCTACAGAGTGAGTTCCAGGAGAGCCAAGGCTACACAGAGAAATCCTAACATAAACTACAAAAATTTAAATAAATTTAAAATATAAAAAGCAAAAATAAAGTAAAAATAAAAAGCAAATCCAGAAACAAACAAACAAAACTAAAGTCCCTTTCTTCCTTCCTTAAATTGCTATTGACAGGTATTTTGTCTCAGCAACAAGAGAAGTAACTAATGCTGTAGAAAACCATCATTTTTAAGTACTGGATCTACTGAGTTTACAGAAAGACATGCCGTCTTAAAGTACCGTTCAGGAAACGGGGAGCCAAGGATAGTTTCTAAGTGGGAAAGAGAGGTCGTTGTATTTGGAGATAATATATATATATTTTTTTGTAAATAGCCTTTCAGCTTTTAAAAAATGGTGTGTGCTCCCTTAAACAATTCAGGCAATAAAAATAAGAGTAACTTGACACTAACAAACCTTTTCCAATGATAACCTCTGATATCCTTTTGGAGAATCTCTTTTCTGAAACTGTTATGCTTTTATATCCTCAAACTTCAAATAAATTGAACCTGTCTAATCATGCTGCTTTTGTAACCAATTGCCCTTCTGAGAGCAAATTGTGAAGAGCCTTCAGCGTCTAAAGATATTTATCAGATTTTAAACTGCTGCTTAGCACTGCGTTGCCTGCATGCATCACCATTTGTTGAATCAGCCCATACTGATGGATACTTACATCTTTCCCACCTCCTATTCAACAACCTTCTCCATAACCTTGGTCATTCTTTTCTAAAATTTTCGATTATTTTTGCAAATTAAATACCTATAAGTAATGTAAATAAATGTCATTTTTACATGGGAATTTAAGTTGCAGAATTGTCCTCTAATTTGCAGGGAAGCCAGTGAGGCGGCGGCTGCGTTAGTTCTGGAGAGACAGTGACAACGGGGATGGCGAGGAGAGTACAGATGATGTAGGCCACCTAAGCCCAAGCTAGTAATAGTCCTCCCCCCTTTCCTCTCTTTCACTTCTTTTTCTTAACATGGAGGAAGGACTGAGAACTACATGTCCCAGCATTTCGCAAGGACTACACTCCTGAGAACTGTAGTACCGGCTCTGAGAGGGGTTCGGAAGGAGAGGCAGGACAGCTCTGTGAGGCATGCTGGGAGGTGTAGTCCCTCGGGCGGAAGCGGGTACTTGTGTAGGTTGGAGACATAGAGAGTTTTGCTTCATGGAGATGAGGCTGCAGAAATATCCGACTTCCCTCTCAAGCGTTCTTTGAGTTTACAAAAGTCTCCCGTGGACCGTCGGCTTCATTCCATTGTCTGTGATCCCAGGACCGGCGCGCGGTTGGAAGATGCAGGCCGCGCAGGGCCGCGGCAGAGCATGCCGGGAGTTGTAGTTCAGGAGCTCTAAGGCTGTGGGACGTGTCGGGACGGTGTGCGGGCTCCTCCTCCCCCGCCCTTCTCAGCGGTCCCCCGCCCCCTCCCTCAGCCTCCTCCTCTCTTGCCTGCAGCCGATCGTCCCCTTCCCCCACCGTCGGGTTTCTCCGCGGCTACTGCAGCGGATTCAGAGCCGAGTAGCTGAGGAGAAGGAGGAGGAGGCTCCCATCCCTGCGCGCCATCCACCACCCTACTGGACACGGACGAGGGCACGAGAGCGTCGCCGCTGTAGCCTCCGGAGAAGACAAGGGCACCGCCGCCTCAGTTGCCGCCGCCGCCGCGGTTTTCGCTTGTAGCAGCTCGCCGGTGAGGAGACCCCCGGACCCCTGGCCCGCTCTTGTGGAGCTTGGGCTGGTGGCTCCGGCGAGAATGAGGGTGGGGGCCGTGGGGCTCCCACGCCGGCCTTGGGGGGAGGGGACTGAAGTGGCGATGGAACGGCGGGCTGGTGGGGGAGACTTGCGCGGGCTGGGGGTTGGGTGAGGTGGGACACCAGCAGGTCAAGGGAGGGTAGCGGGGGAGGGGGGCGACTTTACACGGAGAAGGTATTACCAGACCTGGGACGGGAGCATGGTGTGTGTGGGGTATCGAGGTGGAATTTGGGATTGTCTTTGGGGCGAGGTGGAAGGTGAGACTGGAAGGGGGGGTGTCTTTTAATGGGGGAGGGGACTGATTGAAGGTGATGATTTGGGGTTGGCCTGAAGCAGTTGACAGCTTGCGATCAGAGCTGGGGTGGGAGCTAAGGAGAGCTTTTCAATGCGGAGTGGGATATAAATGTTGGCTAGGACTCCGCGGAGTGCTAATTTTGGAAGGTGGGATTTGGGGTAGACCTGGGGAAGGCTGATGGAGATGGTAGGAGCTAGGGATGAGGGGTTTGCCATGGGTTGAGACTTAAGCTTGAAGTGGGCTTCTGGGGATGGTAGAATTTGTGGATACTTAAGGAAATAGCTTGAGTTTGGAGAGAACAGAAGCGGTAGAATTTGTTTGGGGTTTTCTGGGGGTCAGCTGCTGGAGATTGGAATATGGGCTGGGAGGGGCGAGACTTCCAACTACAGGAGATGGGTGGTAAACTGACAGGAGGGAGAAAATTGTACGTGGGCCCCCAGAAGGCAGGGATTGAAATTGGGGATGAGGGCACAGTGGGAAAGGATTTAGGGTGAGTTTAGAGTCACTGGAGGAAGCAAGGTGGCTCCCTGGGCATGAGTTGGAGGCAGAGGGTATGTCACACTACTTAGCTGGACTCACTGAAAGAATACTGGCAGGGGGTGAGCAAGCTTAGGGGATGGTGTCTTAAAGAAAATGTCTCTGCCAGTTTTGCAGGAAATGTCTGATGAGCTGGTTACCTGTGGTGTGGTGGCAGAGGGTGAATTTAAGACGTGGGAGAGTCAGTGTTTTGGGAACAGTTGGGACAGAGAGGATGCAGAGGGCCAGTGAGCCGTGCTGGGAAGGAGTGGGCTGGCCTATGTAGGAAAGGGTGTCCTTTAAGACACACCAGAGGTTTAGGGTTAGAACACTTAACATGTTAAAGAACACGGTTGCTTTGGTGAGAGACAGTAATAATAAGGTCATTAGAAGGTCTTCCAAAACGGACAGAGAAGGTACATTAAAGAGTCTCCTGGGGTATCTTATGCTGGCAGTTTGACCTTTTTGTTTGGTCTATGTTGGTATTGTCTGGAAATAACAGCACAAGGGTAAAGTTTTGAGAGAACCTTCATTTAAGGTAGAATTAATGGAGGGGGATTGTCTTGAAATTCTTATGTCATAAAGAGAAACTTGGGGGTTGGGGGAACCTACTCTCAAAGTAAAGGTGGGAGAAGGTGAAATTGTCTCTGCCTTCTCCCCCCCCCCCCACTGAAAGCTAGTTCTGGAATTTGTCATTTAAATGGACTTTGATGAACTTAAGGTTGTTAAGGATGCATTCTTGCTTGAGAACTGATTAATGATATTGAAAGATAGGAAAACTGAATTTATTTTCTAGGCAGACAAGGTGCATGTATGTAGAAAGAAGTTAGCAAGCTCCTTTTCCCCCCAATAAAATTGATTGCTTGAAGACTCCATTTATTGGTGTCCTTGTTTGCAAGGCAATTAGGCCCATCATTGTATTGCAGACTGATAATCCTGAGATGAGTCTTGGCATTACCACTTTATGTAAACACAGAGAAGACAGGAAATAGGGAAATGTAATAAATATTCATTTGGTACTGACGGAGTTGTTCATTTGATTCTCTTTTGACATTACTTGATAAGATTTAAAATAATTGGATTGTTTCTGTAAATTGAATTTTCTTCTAAAGGAATTCAACTAATCAGAATTCTGTCAGGTGTGGATAAATGAAGTATATACAGCCATATTTTTAAAGGGATGATGTTGATGTAGGCATGTTGCAGTAACTACAAAGACAATAACTCCATCTATTTAATCAGAAATTTGATTTAAAGCTTGAGATAAGTTTATTCTTGTGGTAGAATGCTGATCATGGAAGGTAGAGGAGTATAAAGAGAGGGGACATCATTAGGGAAACAGCTTTCTGGATTTATTTGCATTAACTATTATATGTTAAACTTGAATTGGTTGTTGATTAGAGAAAAAAATGAAGAGAAATGAAAAGAAGATAAAATTGATACCAATGGGAATTTTTTTTTCTTGTTAAAAAATTTTTAGCTACAAAACAAACCGTTTTCCTTGGGTTTCATAATTGAACACATAAAATGCCCATATAGAGTCAAAATTTGCCTCCCCTCATGGGTGGAGTGATGAAGGGGTAGACATCCTTGGAATTGAATTCTAGGGTTTTTTGTTGTTGTTTATTTGTTCTTGTTTTTGTTTTTTGGATGCTTTCTGTATCCTAATAAAACAACAACAACAACAAAACCCCAAGCTTAAGCGGTAAGAATGTAACCTAACCAGTGAGGGCATTTCTCCTCATAATTTTATTCTGGGGTCCAGACATTGCTTTTGTGAATTTGCTGATGGTCTGGCTGTTCATGTTAAAGCCTTAGTTTTTGAAAGCTCAAAATGAAAACTAGTCACCTGGGAGAATTGTGTTGGTGGATATATTTTTCCTATGATCATGGTTACCTGTGCAGTAGTGAAGCAGACAATGGGGGGGGGGATAGAGAACAGGTGGGGGGATTGGTAGACAGAAGTCTGGGGAAAATGAAGAGCCCATGAATTTAGGAGTCAAGGGTTTTGTCTTCAAATGCCAGTTTTGATTTTAGTATTTAAAAGGGGAGTGATTTCAGTAAAGTCATAAAAACCTTTTTATACTTAGTGGTAATTATTGCACAACACTGTGAATACATTGAAAATCTTGAATTGTGTGTTTAACTGTGGTAAAATGGCAAAACAAAACATTCATACTTCACAAAGGCTGTCAAAGGAGACAAAACGAGTTCATGTCTTAAATACCTTGTGTATATATAATATATATATATATATATACTATTTATTTAATGCCTGCTCAGTGCGAGGGGAGATGGAGGTGAGCTAAGAGCAGCTGTCGGGGAGCTTGCAGTGCCGTAGGAAGGACAGACTGTTTTCAGTTTAGAAGGGAGGCAAAATGAATGTGGTGGCTGATGTGTGGATTCTGGAGCTCACAACAAGATTATCTGTAAAGTGAGGAAATAAAATTAACCTCATTAAGTTTGTTTTGTGGGTTAAATAGAATAAGTTAAGAAAGCATTTAACACAATGTGTTATGTAGTGCATGTTAAAACAATATTAGTTTTCATTATCTTGGAGAGATGGGCAGAAGCTAGAACGGTGAATGGTTCACCTGCCACTGACTTAATTCTTAGTATTTCTTTTGTTTATAAAGAAGTTATTATTAGTTATAAATAAGTTATATTATTTTGAAATCATAATTCATCTACAGTTTGTATGTTTATAGTTTAGTTACTTTAAGCAGTTCATAAAATATCAAAAAAAGTAGTTAGCTTCCTAATCTAGCAAGTTGCAGCTATGCTGTTAAAAGTAATAAAATGCTTTGTTTAAGGGCAATAAGTGACAGAGTATGAGTTATTTTCTAGAATTCAGATTCCCCAACCTGGCCATATCTTTTTAAATTATGAAATGGCTCATATGTAATACATAAAGGTGTATTTAACACAAATCCACAATTTAGACTATTAAGTTGAGCCAGGCATGGTGGCACACACCTTTAATCCCAACACTTGGGAGGCAGAGGCAGGCAGATCTCAGTGAGTTCGAGGTCAGCCTGGTCTACAAAGAGAGTTCCAGGACAGTCAAGACTGTTACACAGAGAAACCCTGTCTCAAAAAACCAAAAGAAAGGAAAAAGAAAGAAAAAAAGACTACGGGATTTCTTCCTAGTGAATTTTTGGGACCCAATGCCACATTAAGTGTTATCGATAGCTAAAAATGAAAGAATTAAGGATTTTTTGAAGTGGGAGATATATGTTGTTTAGTTGCCATTATTCAGACAAATATAGCTACTTTTTGTTTTTTGTAATAATTACAGAAAGTAATAGAGTGAGGACTGTTTGTAAACATTGAAGAGAGTATTAATACTCATTGTTGGGTTGATACATGAATTGAATAAGGACAAAGTGCATGGACATATAGTTTCCATTTGATATAGTAGCTATTATTGTTACTGATATTTTTAAGATTTATTCATTTATAATGTACAGGCTTCTGTCTGCATGTACACTTGCAGGCCAGAAGGGGGCACCAGATTTCATTACGAGTGGTTATGAACCACCACGTGTTTGCTGGGAATTGAACTCAGGACCTTTGAAAGAACAAGTCAAGTGCTCTTAACCAGTGAGCCATCTCTCCAGTCCCTGTTACTGATGTTTTTATTTTACTTTTGAACTGTTTCTCAAGACTGCCCTTTTGTTACTTAGTATTTTCTATCTCTTAACTGTTGAGATTGTATACATACCAGATATATCCAGCTCAAAAACTTAATTTTTTTGTTGTTGTTGCTGAACCCAGGGTGTCTCATATATGCAGGGCAAGCACTCTTATGAGCTTTATATCCAGACCAAACTTTTACTGTTGATCTTTTTTTTTAATTTTAAAGACTTATTTATTAATTATGTATACAGGGTTCTTCCTGCATGTATCCCTTCAGGCCAGAAGAGGCAACCAGATCTCATTACAGATGGTTGTGAGCCACCATGTGGTTGCTGGGAATTGAATCAGAACCTCTGGAAGAGCAGGCAGTGCTCTTAACCTCTGAACCATCTCTCCAGCCCTACTGTTGATCTTTTTAAAAATTTTGTCTTATTATGCTGAGCAGTGGTGGTGCATGCCTTTAATCCCAGCACTCGGAAGACAGAGACAGATGGATCTCTGTGAGTTTGAGGCCATCCTGGTCTATAGAGTGAGCTCCAGAGAAACCCTGTCTCGAACCCCCTCCCCCCTGCCAAAAAATTATTGTTTAATCTTCTAGGTTTTCTGTTTAGCAGGGGGACCATCATCATCATCATCATTATTTGGTTTTTCGAGACAGGGTTTTTCTGTATAACAGCTTATGACATTTCTCCTTTTGCTCATCATTTTAGATTAAATGATATTCCTTAAGAAATCTTTGAGAACAGTTAAGGTTGTCATAACAACAAAGTGCCCTACTTTGTACCCAGAGAACATCTAGTGCATGTCCTGACTTTAGGAAATTTAATTCTTTTTTTGTTTTGCTTTGTTTTGCTTTTTGAGACAGGGTTTCTTTGTAGCTTTGGAACCTGTCTTGGAACTCGCTCTGTAGACCAGGCTGGCCTTGAACTCACAGAGATCCACCTGCCTCTGCCTCCTGAGTGCTGGGATTAAAGGTGTGCACCACCACCACTCAGCTATATCTCAGAATTCTTAAGGGTAGGAAGTCTAAGATCATGTCGCCAGCAGATTTGGCATCTGGAAAGGACTCTTTTCTTTGTTTTTAAGATGATTCTTTGTTGTTGTGTCCTCTGGAAGGGACCAAAGCTGTGTCTTCCTTGGGTTGAAGAGCCAAAAGAATTAGGTGTAGGAGGCTCCTTTTATACTGATAGAAGCCCATTCACAAGAGTGGAGCCTCATGACTTCATCACTCTCCCAGAATCCCTGCCTCTTATTATATATAAAAAAGGGGTTAAGTCTCATAAGGAATTTTGAAGAACACAAATACTTAAACACAAATACTCACTAGCAGTGAGTGCATATTTATGTAAAAACATAAACTGAAAAGAGGCTGTGCTTGATGTCAGGCACCTGTAACTCCAGGATTCGGGAAGTAGAGGCAGAAAGCTGACTTCAAGTTCGTCCTTGGTTCCATAGCAAGTTGGAACCTGTTTAAAAAGTAAAAAACACATTTTTTTTCTAATCTTTTAAATATTTGCCTGGATTCTTGTGTGCTTCTGAATTCAATCAATTGCCATGGCTTACTTTTTGTGGAGTATATAAAGAAAATTCAGCCCACATAGGTGTGTGGGTTAGGAAAGGAGGGAGTGCTGTAACCCCAGTACTTGAAAGGTTTAGTTTGAACTACACAGAAGACCCTGTATCGAAAACAGGCAAGCAAGTGAGCAAACAGCCCCAGAAATACTTTTTAATCTATTTATTAGATAGTTGTAAATATTTTGAACCTGTATAGAAACTGTAAAAGAAACAACTGTCTTTTCTCTCTCTTTTTCTTTCCTTCCTTCCTTTTTTAATTTTTTATGTTTTGGTTTTTCAAGACAGGGTTTCTCTGTGTAGTAGCACTCTGACTGTCTTGGAACTAGCTCTGTAGACCAGTCTGGCCTCGAACTACAGAGATCCACTTGTCTCTGCCTCCTGAATATTGGGACTAAAGGTGTGTGCCACCACCGCCTGGCTTACGTTAGTATTTGATGAGGGTTTTCTTAACTACTTCTGGCTGTGTGATCACATATGAGGTGATAATGGTAGTATGCTTGCTTTCATGAGACCATAGTAAAGTTTTCTTCTCTCTCTCTCTCTCTCTCTTTTCTTTTAAGACAGTACTTGATTTTGTTCCAGCTTGCCTGGCTTATAATTCACAGAGACCCATCTGCCTCTGTTTCTTGATTGCTAGGATTAAGGCATGAACCATCATTATCTAACCAGTCTGTGTGTGTGTGTGTGTGTGTGTGTGTGTTTACTGAACTCATTGTGAAGGTCAGAGAATAATTTTGGCAAGGTGTTTTTCTCCTAACATGTATATTCCCAGAGTCAAACTCAGGTTGTCAGCCTTCACAGCAAGCACCTTTACCTACTGATCCATCTTGTACGTCTCTTTTTCTTTTTTCCATGATATTTATTGATCTCTACATTTTTCTCTGCTCCCCTCCCTGACTCTCCCCTCCCACCTTGAACCCTCCCGCAGGGTCCCCATGCTCCCATTTTACTCAGGTGTCTTTTTATACTTTCTACTTCCCATGTATATTATATCTCTGTAAGTCTCTCTTAGTGTCTGTATTGTTGTCTAAGATCTCTGGGATTGTGGTTTGTAGGCTGGCTTTCTTTGCTTTATGTTTATAACCCACCTATGAGTGAGTATATGTGATAACTGTCTTTCTGTGTCTGGGTTACCTCACTCAAAATAATGCTTTCTCGTTCCGTCCATTTTCCTGCAAAATTCAAGCTG
Organism: Ondatra zibethicus; assembly: GCA_004026605.1. Taxonomy (NCBI): domain Eukaryota; kingdom Metazoa; phylum Chordata; class Mammalia; order Rodentia; family Cricetidae; genus Ondatra; species Ondatra zibethicus. The sequence goes on along the minus strand of PVIU01026712.1, from coordinate 1,317 downwards.
TCACTTTTTTCTGCTGTGTAGTACTCCATTGTGTAAATGTCCCACATTTTTCTTATCCATTCTTCAATCGAGGGGCATTTAGGTTGTTTCCAGGTTCTGGCTATGACAAACAAAGCTGCTATGAACATAGTTGAGCACATGTTCTTGTGGCACGATTGAGCATCCTTTGGATATATACCCAAAAGTGGTATTACTGGGTCTTGACGAAGGTTGTTTCCTAATTTTCTGAGAAATCACCACACTGACATCCAAAGGGGTTGTACCAGCTTGCATTCCCACCAGCAATGCAGAAGTGTTCCCTATTCCCCACAGCCTCTCCAGCATAAGTTGTCATCAGTGTTTTTGATCTTGGCGATTCTTACAGGTGTAAGATGGAATCTCAGAGTTGTTTTGATTTGCATTTCTCTGATGACTAAGGATGTTGAACATTTCCTTAAGTGTCTTTCAATCATTTAAGATTCCTCTGTTGAGAGTTCTCTGTTTAGGTCTGTGCTCCATTTTTTTTTATTGGATTACCTGATTATTTGGTGTTCAATTTTTTCAGTTCTTTGTATATTTTGGAGATCAGACCTCTGTCTGATGTGGGGTTAGTGAAGATCTTTTCCCATTCTGTAGGCTGTTGTTTTGTCTTGTTGACCATGTCCTTTGCTTTACAGAAGCTTTTCAGTTTCAGGAGGTCCCATTTATTGTTTCTCTCAGTGTCTGTGCTGCTGGGGTCTGTTATGGAAGTGGTTCCCTGTGCCAATGTGTTCAAGTGTACTTCCCACTTTCTCTTCTATAAGGTTCAGTGTGGCTGGCTTTATGTTGAGGTCTTTGATCCATTTGAACTTGAGTTTTGTGCATGGTGATAGATATGGGTCTATTTTCATTTTTCTACATGTTGCTATCAAGTTATGCCAGCACCACTTGAATATGCTTTCTTTTTTCCATTTGATATTTTTTGCTTCTTTATCAAAGATCAGGTGTTCGAAGATGAGTGGATTGATATCTGGGTCTTCTATTCGGTTCCATTGGTCCTCCTGTCTGTTCTTATGCCAGTACCAGGCTGTTTTCAGTACTGTAGCTCTGTAGTAGAGTTTGATATCAGGGACTGTGATGCCTCCAGAAGTTCTTTTGTTGCCCAGGATTGTTTTGGCTATCCTGGGTTTTTTGCTTTTCCAAATGAAGTTGAGTACTGTTCTTTCAAGGTCTTTGAAGAATTTTGTTGGGATTTGGATGGGCATTGTGTTAAACCTATAGATTGCTTTTTGTAGGATTGCCATTTTTACTATATTTATTCTGCCTACTCAAGAGCATGGGAGGTCTTTCCATTTTCTG
>PVIU01026711.1:0-21569 GCA_004026605.1 Ondatra zibethicus | reverse complement strand
GGCTTGCCAGGAACCATATCAACAATGGCTGCATCACCAGATTTCAAGAATTTAGGACCATCTTCCAGCTTCTTGCCAGAACGACGATCAATCTTTTCTTTAAGCTCAGCAAACTTGCATGCTATGTGAGCTGTGTGACAATCTAGTACAGGAGCATAGCCAGCACTAATTTGGCCTGGGTGGTTCAGGATAATCACCTGAGCAGTGAAGCCAGCAGCTTCCATTGGTGGGTCATTTTTGCTGTCACCAGCAACGTTGCCACGTCTGACGTCTTTGACAGACACGTTCTTCACGTTGAAGCCCACATTGTCCCCAGGAAGAGCTTCACTCAAAGCTTCATGGTGCATTTCAACAGACTTTACTTCTGTTGTCACATTGACTGGAGCAAAGGTCACCACCATGCCAGGTTTTAATACACCGGTCTCCACTCGGCCCACAGGGATAGTCCCAATACCACCAATTTTATAGACATCCTGGAGGGGCAGTCGCAGAGGCTTGTCCGTTGGACGAGTTGGTGGCAGGATACAATCCAAAGCTTCCAACAGGGTGGTCCCACTGGCACTACCATCTTTGCGAGTGACTTTCCATCCCTTGAACCAAGGCATATTAGCACTTGGCTCCAGCATGTTGTCACCATTCCAACCAGAAATTGGCACAAATGCTACTGTGTCAGGGTTGTAGCCAATTTTCTTAATGTAGGTGCTGACTTCCTTAACAATTTCCTCGTATCTCTTCTGGCTGTAGGGTGGCTCGGTGGAATCCATTTTGTTGACACCAACAATCAGCTGTTTCACACCCAGGGTGTAAGCCAGAAGTGCATGCTCACGGGTCTGCCCATTCTTGGAAATACCAGCTTCGAATTCATCAACACCAGCAGCAACAATCAGGACAGCACAGTCAGCCTGTGATGTGCCTGTGATCATGTTTTTGATGAAATCTCTGTGTCCTGGGGCATCAATGATAGTCACGTAGTACTTGCTGGTCTCAAACTTCCACAGGGAGATGTCAATAGTGATGCCACGCTCTCGCTCCGCCTTCAGCTTGTCCAGGACCCAGGCATACTTGAAGGAGCCTTTGCCCATCTCGGCAGCCTCCTTCTCAAACTTCTCGATGGTTCGTTTGTCGATTCCACCACACTTGTAGATCAGGTGGCCGGTTGTAGTAGACTTGCCTGAATCGACGTGTCCAATGACGACGATGTTTATGTGAGTCTTTTCCTTTCCCATTTTGGCTTTTAATTAGCGGTGGTTTTCACAACACCTGCGTTCTGACGGCAAACCCGTTGCGAAAAAGCAGGAAACCACTTCTTAATATAACACCAGTAGCACAGTCACTGAGGTCAACAATTAAGAAATGGTACCTCCTAAACGTGAGAAGCTTCTGTAACACAAAGGACACAGTCATTAAGACTGAATGATCATGAATGAAATGGGAAAAGATCCTCACCAACCACATATCAGTCAGAGTACTGATCTCCAAAATAGAGCTCATGAAACTAGACATCAAAATACCAAATAATCCTATGAGAAAATGGGGTACAGACCTAAGCAGAGAATTCTCAGCGGAAGAATCTCAAATGGCTGAAAGACATTTAAGGATATGCTTGATATTCTTAGTCATCAGGGATATGTAAATTAAAACAACTCTGATGTATTATTTCACACCAGTCAAAATGGCTAGCTCAAAAATACCAATGATAGCTTATCCTGGAGAGGACTCAGTGTAAGGGGAACACTACTCCATTGCAGGTGTGAGTACAAATTTGTATAGCCCCTTTGGAAGTCAGCATGGCCATTTCTTAAAAAAATGGGAACGGATCTACCTTAAAAAGCAGCAATACCACTCTTAGGCATGTGATCAAAGGATGCACACTCATATCACAAGGACATCTGCTCAACTTCATTTATAGCAACATTATTCATAATAGCCAGTACCTGGATGTTGTATGAGGAGCGGGCTGTTTCCTGTCGCTTGACTAGCTTAGCCCCTGAAATAATCACATGGAAATTGTATTAATTAAATTGCTGCCTGGCCCATGAGTTCTAACCTCTTATTGGCTAACTCTTACATACTTGTTTAACCCATCTCGATTAATGTGTATTGTCACTTGACTGTGGTTTACTGGCATGAGTCCATCTCAGGCAGGAGAAACATGGCATCTGCCACACTGCCTTCTTCCCAGCATTCCATTCTGTCTACTCCACCTACCTGATTTCCGCCCTATCAAAAGGACAAGGCAGTTTCTTTCTTCAACAATAAAAGCAACACAAATACAGAAGAACCTCCTACACTATTTTCCCATTTTCTGTTTAAACAAAAAAGAAGGCTTTAACTTTAACATAGTAACATTACATATAACAAAACAGTTATCAAACAAGAACTACAGTTACAATATTTATATCTACTTTGTCTTTTAGCATAACTAAGGAAAACCATAATTATAACTATCCATTATTGAACTCCATCAAAGACTCCAGAAGGAGTAAACAAGAAGTAAGCAATTTCCAAAACTCTAGATGTGACAGAGACATCTTGCTGCCTGGACAGTCACCCAAAATTTTTCTGTACCATTGTGACGTCCATCTTCAGCTTACAGGCCCATAGTATTCAGCAGACATTTCCATAAGGCTGGAAATTTCAAAGACAGTTCAGTCACTTTCTTCTGTATCCTGCAAAATGTCTCACAGACTCGTTCATGAAGCAGTAACCCTGAAGGACCATCTCACCTTTAGGCAAGTTCAGCAGTCCTCCCTCTGCAGGTTCTTCATGTCCAGTTTATGTAACAGCCCAGGCAAGAGGATTTTCTTGCCTAAATAACTAAGGAGCCTCTTTGATGCCCATCTTCCTCTTGAAGTAGCTTGGTGCTGCCAGGAGAAGACATGTCTCATTGTCATGAAAAGTCCTAAGATATATAATATTTTAAATGCTATATTCTGAGTCTTTGAAAGTTATTAAGAATGCCTATCTGAAATATATCTATGCACATCTAGAAAATCTAACTAACATGAATACAAACTTGACTATTATCAATGATTATGCATTAACAACCTATATTCCATAATTATACATACATTTTTAAATGAACTACACAGTCACAATACCTTAATCGAGATCAGAAATACATATACATATAACAAGATTGACCTTAAATTTATATTAACAAACCAAGATTCATACCAATGCAAATTAATTATATCTATATCATCTCCCCCTTTAAATGTAAAAGAACATTTATAAACAATATTTGGGAATATGGGAGTAGTATTTTTTCTCCAAACATTTTCCTACTGTATGTGTGCACTATTAATCAGGTCTTTCATGGTGTATCCTACGTGCTAGGTTCATCTCAGTTGGCAGTTGAGCAAAGTAAGTTTTTGAGTGTGTTTATGACAACCTTGCAGAAGGGTGTGGTCTATCATACCATATTGGTCTAGAAGGAATCCACAGGGTCTCATCTTCTGTGAAAACAAAAGAAGAACCTCTTTTCCAAAGCATCATATCTTTGACCCAAATTTTGAAGTCAAGGTACCTTTAGAACATATATGTTGGTTTAGCTTACCAGACCACACAATGAAATGTCTCTCTGTATTTAGCTCCTTTACAGTCAAAAAGTTCAAGGAAAACACAATAAAATACATAATCCAGACATTCTGTGAATTTTCCATTTTACGTGGATTATTTTTCTTTATTTTATTAAGTTTATGACTATCTGTACTCTGTCTCTTTACCCATTTTTTAAAAAAGTATCTCTCTATACTCTTTATTTCTTTTCTCTTTTAAACCTACTATGTGCCTTTATTCAACAGTGTGACCCATTTAGAGGTCTTTTATGTCTGAATCTGTCCTATTGTGAATCTTTACTATCCAGGAGCACTTTTAAAAATGCTAAGCACTTGTCAAAAACTTAAGTTGCACCATGTAGGGCTAATACGATACGGCCTATTTCCTGCCCAGTTTAAAATTTAACTGCACTGTTATTATGATAATTACCATAGTTCCTGCCTGAGATCAGGACAGTTCTGCATGGTGGAGCTGCTCCTGCCTCAGAGCCATTTGGTGCCCCTGAGCCGTGCACAGTTCCAGTCAGGCAAGCTGTAGCACTTTAGTCACAAACCCTGTCTAAATGTGCTGTCTCCAGCAGGAGCCAGAGATGGCGCTAGCAGCATAGCCCAGAAAGCCAGCATTTTAAAACCGCCACAGTTTTTTTTACTGTTGTGGCTGCTGAGTGAGGAAATTCTCTCTGAGGCACCCCACCAGCAAGCAGCAAAAAGTTGTGTTAAACTCTGCATTGTTTCTGAAACTCTCTCAGATTTTACTTGGAGTCAGTCAACCATGTTTAGGCGCCAATCTGTTGTAATGGGCCAGAGGGCTGCCTCCCTCTGCCCAGCCGCCTGGCTAGCTTAACCCTGTTGTATGAGGAGCGGGCTGTGTCCGCTGCCCAGCTAGCTTAGACCCCGTGGGCGCCATCTGGACACAACCTAGGTGTTCCTCAACCAAAGAATGTATGAAGACTATGTTGTACATTTTGTGGACTGTCAAGTACTACTCAGTGGTTAAAAAACATAATATCTTAAAAATTTCATGCAACTGGATAGAAATAGAAAAAGCAATCCTGAATGAGGAAACCCAGAACCAGAAAGAAAAACATGGTGTGTATGATATTAGGTGTAATGCAAAGGATAACCTGCATATAACCCATGACCACTGAGAAGTTAGGTAGCAAGGAGACCCCTAGACAGATGTACATGAGTCTGCCTTGGAAACCAAAATAAACAAGAGCTCCTGAAAAAATTGAGATCGTGAGACAGGGGTAAAGAGAGGGACAAGAGGGAGAGGAGAAGGGAAGGTAGGAAGAGAACATGAGGGAATGGGTTGGTAAAGTTGGGGGACAGGCAGAGAGGGAGAGCAAGGAAAGAGATAACTTGATTGGGGGAGCCACTGTGGGTCTTGCATGGAACCTGGCAGCAGGAGAAATCTTAGGAATCAACAAGAATAACCCCAGCTAAGACTTTAAGCAAGAGTGGACAGGTTGCTCCTATAGTGAGATAATGACTATCATCATCACCGAACCTTCATCCAGCAACTGATGGAAGCAGATGCAGAGATCCACAGTTGGATACCTTGTTCGGCATAAATATAGGGGGGAAGGCATTAGTCCTGCCAAAAATTGATGTGTCAGACTATGATGACTCCCAGTGGGAAGCCTTACCATCCCTTAGGAGTGAATGGGGAGTGAGGCACAGGGATTTTCAGGGAGCAGGAGGAGCAAGAGGGTGAGAACTGGTATACATTTGGAAAATAAGAGAAGATTTTTTTAAAAGAATTAATTAAAAGAAAATTGAGTACAATGAATTTATTTCAATTAAAGATTTTAAGGGAAATAAATATCCATCAGATAGAAAACAAACTTGCAACCAAGCCTGATCTATTCATGACTTTGATCCCCAGACCCAAGTGACAAAGAAACAATTATGTGCAAGTGTTCTGATGCCCACAACTATGCCACAACAAATGTGTCGACAGAAATATGCCCACACATATACACAGACAAACAAATGTACACTCCCAAAAACACAGAAAATACTACTTAATAACTAAAATGTAATAAAAAGTAAGGGAATTTATGGAAAGAGAAAGAAAAAATAACAGAAGAAATGGACACCAGTATGGAAACAAGAAAGTACCATAGAATCCATAAAAAGAGCAGTAAACATTTTTTCTAGAGCTTCCAAAGTGCTGCCATTATCATTACTTCTGACCATAGAGTCTCATGCTGGACACTGAAAGTTCAGAAATATAAAAATAAATCCCTCATAATCAAGCAGCACTGCTTGTATTATTTTGTTAGAGAAGGAATAGAAAGATAATAGTGAGTTCCTTTTTACATTTTTATTTAAAGGTTTTTTTCAGACCTAAAGACATGAGACATTGACCCCTTATTTTCACTGGGCTCTTCAAATTTTTTCACAACTCTTTGAACACACCAGCCTCAGGAAGCAGGGGAAGTGTGCAGGTTCAGGGCTGTATGGTACAGCCAGCTGATGAGAATCTCCGAGAGGCTTTTGTTGGAGGCTGAAGCAGTATGGGAGGAGTATCAAGATGCTGCATACAGTAATAATCTACGAGGTCTTCAGCTTGGACACTGCTGATGGTGAGAGTGAAATCTGTACCAGATCCACTGCCTGTGAAGTGATCAGAAACCCCAGTGTTTCGAGTGGATGCCCAGTAGATCAATAGTTTAGGAGCCTGGCCTGGTTTCCGCTGGTACCAAGCCAAGTAGTTAGAGCTATCAGATGAAAGACTCTGACTGGACTTGCAGCTGATGGTGACCTTTTGTCCCACTGACACAGCCAGGGAGGATGGAGACTGGGTCATCACAATATCTGCACAGGCACCTGCAATCAGCAAGAGACAATGATGATGCATTATATGAAAAAATTGAATATAGTAGCAGCGAAAATTTGTCATTTAATATCTTTGTAATACCATAATGTCGGTTTATTACTGTGTCAGACATATTCTGTCAGCACACATTGTAAATTTCTTATATACAGAGAAGTAACTCTAAAAAGATTATAATACTTATGAATTTCTCAACAGACACACAAAACAACAGGGACATGAGAACCAGGGTTTGTGACACCATCTTTCTCCCTGAGCCTTTCTGATGTAGCTTAGTTTTCAAGGAAAAAGCTTGGTTTATAAATTCTATGTGGTTGGTTTTAGCTGAAGTGACCCATGCAAAGCAGTCAGCAAATACATAAAGAAATAAATAGGCAGTGTGTGTGAATAGCTGGTGTTAATAAACAGGCAAAAAATAAACAGTTTAGCTAGTGTGAGCAAACACTGAATGATATGATCTTACAGCACTCAAACAGAAACCTAATAACAACTTTGTTTAAAATCCACAACATTTTTAAATTAGTTTGTTTTGCAGAATTGTTACAACAGCTAGTATCTAAGATTATCAATGCTATGGAAATGATAAATATATGTTAAAATTCACAAAGAAAGGAACTTACATGCAATAAGGAGTAGAAGAGGCAATGGGATATGACAATGCGATGAAAATGACACTAGAAACCTAAACTTACAATAAACAGGCATCACTGAAGATAACCCAGCTCTCTCTCTTTTCACTCAAAAGCCAATGCTGAATCCACACAAAGCCTGCACAAGTGGAGGCACATTTTACCCTGTAACCAGTAACACATCCTCAGATTACACAATACCGGTCAATCAGCATCCAGCATAGAAGTCCCAACTTGTCCTGTGGGCAGAGTCACAAATACCTTGACAATATCCCTACTATGAAACACAAAGCAGATAATGATGCTAGGTTTGTGTCCCTGTGGACACTCAGCATACGATCAATTCCACATAGGACTATAGCTTTTAAGAAAAACCTAAAGTTAGCTAGGAAGTGAGGCTTTTTCATAATCAACATTTCCCTTCTCTATGGCACCTGAACTGGAGGTACTGACAATGTGAATAAAAGTCAGACATTTCTATTTCCAGATATTTGACAGTCTGAAATGTCTCAGACCCTGATATCCTTAAAGAGTATCATTCAATTTGAAGCACCGAGTGAAGACCAGTATTCTCCAATCAAGGACAGAAGTACACTGCAGCTTGAATGTACCAAGAAGGCCCATGAGGTAAAGCCTTAGTCTCTTGGGAAAACTGTGTGACTGTGATCTCCTCCACAAAGTTCTTAGCTTTGCTCCATACACTCCTGTCCCAATGCCTCACCATAGTTGCACACAGGGCCTTACTCCCATTGAGCAGAACATCCAAATGAGCAAATATTAAACTCATTATCTTCTTTTCTTCTAGTAATTGAAACAGGGAGGCACACCAGGCTTCACACTTTCAATGTAATTCAAACCAAGAGATGCTTAAGTTATTGCACAGCTGAGCACTGCAACACTCACTTCAATGGATGTTAATACGATGATTTTCACCACTGTTTTTCCAACTCTCTGACCAGTGTCCCTGGGATAATGATTTGGATTGAATTCTTGTGTCATACTGTTACCACATCCTGCAGGACATTCTCTATTAGTGAATGTTAAAGAATTTTTCATCCTCTGTCTTCTACAACTTCATTTTTTAACATCCCAATGATTTCATGTATGGATAGTTAACTTGTTGTTTTTTTTTAATTGGTTCCTAGGCATTTTGTTTTGAAGTTGTGAATGGAATTCACCCTTGACTTCTTTCTTAGGAAGTTTGTTACTTTTACACAGAAAATCTACTGACTTTTGTCTATTGACTTTATATAGTGCTCTTAGTTTATATTTTGCCCTTTGCTGATAGAATTTTTAGGACTAAGACATTTCTGGTTGAATTCTGAGAGTCTTTAAGATTAAGAATGTATTGTGCTCATTTGACTTTTTGCATTTTTTTCTAAGTCAGGTTTGTGCATTTCTCTGAATAAGATTGGACATGTGCCCTTCTCTCATTTCAGAATTGTAAAGCAGTGCTATGTTTTTTCCTACTTAGTATAATTATAAGAATATTTCTCTCATTCGTAATTTTGGCTTTGCTTTAAATACTTTTGCAATGTTATTACAAATTTCTTTCAGAAACCCATATTTGTTTCATTGTTGTTTTTTTAATCCCATTTTTACCTGGCTTGTCAATCAATTACAACACTGTCCAACAGACAAACAATAAAAACAGCCTGTCTCAGAATTGTCCAGATATGTCATTCCCATATTCTCCATAACCTCTGTTGCTAAAAAGCCCCTGGACTCTGTATCAGTAATGCAGTTCCATGGATAGGGACCTAGGTCTATGTTTCTTGAGCTGACTCCCACACAGCTCCCATAGCTCTCTGGAGATGCTTCAGGGACATGAAATTGCACAAGCCTCTCTTGTGTACTCTCTCATTTCGAATTGAAGACAACAGACCTTTCTGAAGTTATCCACCCAAGAACCTTGTATGTGCATAGGCTACCTATTAATCCAAGGTTTATTCATCTCCTTCATAGCCTTCTTAACATCCTCCTCCATTATCAGGGAGAAACTCGACATAATCCATTCCACCAGGTGGACCCTCAGGTTGTTGAAGACTTTCATCTCAACCAGTACTTGGGTTTCACATCAGTGAAGACTTCCTCAAAGAGCCCATCACATTGCTCCTGTGCCTCCATGTCATTCTGGAACAGTGTGAGCCATCAGCTGTCTGTGCACTGTTTGGAGATTTATTTGATGTTTTCAATCAAGATGGTCTGGCTAAGGGTCAGAATACTGTGTAATCAAAAAAAATCTGTCTCCTTGATAACATGCTCCAATTTTAAAAGAAAATGAATAGTTGACATTGTCTCTCTCAGTACTTATAATAGAAAGCAAGTATTCTTTCTTCTTCCATCAGAACCTGCAGATAGAGTTGCACATACTAGTTACTCTGCCCTATTATATTCTTAGTTGTATTCAGGAGAGATCCTAATACTGCTGGCTCATTCTGGTATTTATCCTGAGTTTAAATGAGTGTTCTATACTTACCAAGATGATGACAGGATTTCTTCTTCTGAAGCACTTTGTGCTGAATTGGAGTTAATATTTTTGTGTTTGAGCCACCCTTTCATTCCTGCATAGAAAACAATTTGGTTACAGTTTACACTCCTCGTAATGTATTCTTAGATTTCATTTGCAAGAATTAGTAAGTCCTTATGTTAATCAAGGAAATTTTTCTCTCATCTCTGTATTTTTCCCTTTTGAATATTTATTTTGATATCTGGATAATCCTGTCTCCCCACATGAAGTCTGGTTGTATTCCTTTCTTTTCTTTTGCATGGAATAGTTCCAGAGGTTTGAGTGTTATTTCTTCATTAAAAGGTCACCATAATTCTGCCAAATACCTTGTGTTTCACTTTTTTAAAAAATCATATTATAATTTTGAAATGTTGTAGAAGGAAAAATTGAAAATATTTTTTTACTCCCATCCCAGAAAGAAAATAAAGATTAATGAAGGCATTCGGACTTAGAGACAATCTCCAAATAAAGTCAGGTAGAGAACAGAGTGTCTTCCACCAGGGACGGTTGTTGGGGGAGGGATCCTCCATGTTTCCAAGCTTCAAGAGATCTGTCAGGCCATGGTAAATTGCAACATCTAACCAACAGGGCCTCCAAGCATCTATCTAGGTTTGTCTTATAACACTGTAGTCCAAACTCAATGTGTACGCATTTGGAACTATTATAAACTTTTGGTGACTCATTTTCTTTATGGCTGTCTTGGCCCATTTGATACAGCATTGTTGATATTCTAATGTAATAGTTTTTACCATATGTGGTGATTTTTTTGTGCATTAACAAATAAAGCTTGCCTGAATATCAGAGTGCAGAATTAGCCACAATTGTTAACCACAGAGGCTAGACATTGGTGGCACACACATTTAATTCCAGTTTCTAGGAACACAGAGGCAGACAGATCTCTCTGTTAATACAAGGCCACCCAGGGCTACACAAAATTGATTCAGTCTAAAAGAAAAACAGCTCACACAAAAGTGATCCCAGCACTTGGTATCACATGCCTTTAACCTCAACACTAGGGGGGTGGAGACAGGAGTGATATGGCTCGGCATAGAGAGGAATACAAAGAGAGGAGACAGGAGCTCAGGAATTCAATCTGTCAGTCTGAGAATACAATCTGAAGAGGCAGTCTGAAGACAGGATCACCCCTTTGATCTGAGCGTTGGTAGAGGTAAGAACTCTAATGGCTGGCCATTCTGCTTCTCTGATCCTTCACCTTTCATCCCTGATAGCTGACTCCAAGGTTTTATAAATTAAGACCATTTGGAGTTTGTGTTACAAGCATAATTCTGCCAGCTAGGTTTTGGGCCCCATTCTCTTGGAAGATTTACTTCCAACATTTGACTCTCAGCACATGTGTATAGTTAACAGGTAGTTGTGGTTCTTGAATAAAAGAAACAGTTGGATGTAGTTTCAATCTAGTCTAAAAATAGGTGTGTCATTCTTCAGAAATGGGATCACATAAGGTTATTAATACATGTTTATTAATTTCTATAATTTTGTTGGGGATTCTTAATGTAATAGATTGTTGATTTATCTTCCTCCACTTAACACCTCAACTACATTGGAGTTCCTGGCTTATAGTGTTGGACATACTGATATCTCCTTTCCTGATAATAATTAATTTTTCATCTAGTTCTCTCTTGAAAGTATGATTTTTTCTGTGCTCTCCTGATTGAGATGATCTTTCTTTTTCTATGTACATAATATTACTGCTGTATTCTCTAAAGGGATATTTTCATGGTCATGTACCTTGTGATTTTCTTGTAATGTCCTTATTTCTCCCTCAATTCAAAGTACAATTTGGTTGAACATAGCTCAATTACTCCTCTATATTTCTGAAATAGATTGTTCCGTGCTTTTCCAGTCTTTAAGGTTTTGAATGAGAGTTCAGGTGTCATTCTCATATGTTTGCCTTTGAAGTTGACTTAGCACCTTTCCGTTAGATGTTTTGATGTTTATTCTTTATCTTGTATTTTATTTTTACAGAATAAGCACAATCTATGACATGGAGAAATAACTCTCCGGTGATCTCTATTTGGGTAGCTAAATGCCTTTTTTTCATTTACCATTTTTTTATAATTTTTTTATTTTGCTTTATTCAATATAATCTCTATGCCTTTAATTTTTTTCAGCTCTTCTCTATCTTACGCTTCTTAGTATTGGTCTCTTCATCATATGCTAGAATTCTTTGACATTATAGTCATTATATATTTTTTAACCAATGATGTTTCAAAGCTATGTTTTTTCAATTTCAGTCTTCATACAGGATATATTTTCCTCCATTTTATTGAGTCTTATGGTGATTTCTTTGTTCTGTGTGAAAGGAAAAGTATAGGCTCAGGACCCAAAAGATAAGTTCTAAGCACAAAGCATATGTTTTCCCCCAGATGGGCAGAGGACAAGGAATAAGAGAAAAGGCAGAATATAGAGGAAGGGTGAGAATGGGATTGTAACGCTGGAAAGGGGGTAGGAGTATTTTTCATGGATTAAAAACTACTGTCTCTAAATAAAGAGACAGATATAGCACATAGGAAAATGGTAGTTTATGAAGGCAGAAACCTGGTGTTAGGATGAGCTGCTTAATTTTAGTGGGTATGTTAATTAGGTGAGCCTATGAGGGCTTTGATTGCTGGATTTTGGTGCTTTAAGAGTTGGACCTTGATAGCCTCTGAATGAGGGATTGGCCATATAAGCAAATAGACCTTGTGTCTTGCTTCAGGAATTTAATCTAATAGTTTTAGCAGAGGTAGAGACAAATGGGGAGAAAGGGCAAGGCCTACCAGAGCCACATGCTTGAGCTGGTAATTGTCCCTTCACTGTGTGTTGTACTTGATACATTGAAATTTTACTAAAATTTCAATTGTGACTTTCCTTGTTCACTTATTCTGCCATGTTGCTGATTATTTTATCCATCTTGCTTATGTTTTCTTGTATTTTACTAGCCTTTCTCCGTACATCCTTGGCTGAATAAATTTTATTTTGTGTCTATTGTGGTAATTCTCTACTTTATGAATATGTTTTTGAAATCATAACCCAACATTTTACCCATTTCAGATCTTTGAGTTGAATCTTCGAGTGAATTAAGATCCTTTGGGGTATAATTTTGGTTTTATTTTTCATGGTCTTATGTTTGTGTATTATAATTCATATCTGTGGGTTTAAGTGCCCTTTTCATTTATTTGAGGCTTTTCTAAATGTAGCCAACTATATTCAAGACCTCACTGACCAGAATAAGTCTGCTTTAAGGTATTTGGAAATCTCCATTAATTTTTAGCAGTCTGTAACAAACTTGTTCCATGCCATATCTTCAAAATAGGATAAGTTTCTTAATCAGGATGTGGACATATTTAGAATATTTTATAGGTGGGATAACAATATATACCCCTTAAAATTAAGCCTTATTAATTGATATGAAATATAAAGACTTGAGGGCAGCATTTACTGATACAATATTATATCAGCATTAGTGTGCAGTAAGATGTCTTTGTCTCCACAACTGGGAGTCAGATACAGAGTCTTCAGAAGGAGATGTGATCCCAGGAACAAAGGCAAAACATTCCGGTTTCCTTCTTTACATACTTAGAATCCACATATTTAGAATTTACAAAGGTCATGTGTGTGTGTGTGTATTTCTTTATGAGTTTGAGTGTGTTCCTGTGTGTGAATGTATGTGTATATGTATGTGTATGTATGTGTATCTATGTGTATAAGTGTACATACATGTGTATGTGGGTGTTGTTTGTGAGCATGGGCGTGTGGCTATGGGAGTCCATATAATATGAGAGACAGAAAGATAAAATTAGAAGATACTCTGGAAGAAAAGTTTGTAGGAAAGTGATTGAGAAATGGGGAAGGTTAAGTACATATGGTCAAAATATATGATATACTGGAAAGGCCTTGCTTTTAAGAAAATTGTGTACAGTGAAGTTAAATCAATAAAAGATTTTAAGGGGCAGCAAGGTGACTTACGTGTCAAAGACACTTGACAGCAAGCCTCATATCAAACCTCTATTTGAGTTCCAGAACCCAAATGAAAAAGATAAGATCAAGTCCAGGCTGTCCTCTAACCTCCATATCTGTACCATGTCAGATGTACACCTAGAAATATGAACACACATACATACAGACAAATGTACACTCTCATGGTCACAGGGAAAGGTACTTAACTGACTAGAATAAAATAAAAAGTTAAAGAAAAAAAAAAACAGAAGAAATGGATGCAAATAAGGAAGTAAGAAGCCCTCTAGAAACTATTAAAGCCAGGAACACTCTTTCCTAGAGCTTCCAAAATGAAATACAGCTTGTAGTCATCATCACTTCAGCCCATAGAGTCTTCTGATTGACACCAGATCTCCAGAAGTATAAAACGCTAGACATCTCATATATTCAAGAAACAGTTTGTGGTAACTTAGTTCTCCTTTTCAGTTTGGTATAAAATGTTCATATCCCCCCCAAAAAGAGACATTGAACCCATTACAGTTTGCTGGGCTCTGCAAACTGTTTCATCAGAGTTTCAGGTACACTGACTCTAAGGCAGAAGGGGGAAGTGTAAAGGACCAGGGCTGTGCATGATGAATGCAGCTGGTGAGACTCTCAGAAGAGATTTTTGTTAGAGGCTGAAACACTGTGGGAGGAGAGCTATACCACTGCTGGCAGAAATAATCTGCCAGGTCTTCAGCCTGGACACTGCTGATGGTGAGAGCAAAATCTGTCCCAGATTCACTGCCTATGAAGCGATCAGGGACCCCAGTGTACCGAGTGGATGCCCAGTAGATTAGGCAGTTTAGGAGACTGCCCTGGTTTTTGCTGGTACCAGTTCAAGTAGTTCTTCTTGGTGTTACCGTTGTAAAGACTCTGACTGGCCTTGCAGCTGATAGTGATCTTCTCTCCTACTGACACAGCCAAGGAAGATGGAGACTGAGTCATTGTGATATCTGCACAGGCACCTGCAGTCAGGAAAACAAACGATCATAAGCAATTAAAAAACACACAGAATTTAATACAGATGAAATTTGTCATTTTATAGCCTCATAATGTCATATTGTCAATGTGTATATCTTTTACAGTAGTATAAGAAATAGTGTCCTAGCGCACATTGTAAGTTTCTTTTATACAAAGAAGTGGCTCCAAAAAGATTATAATATATTTAAATTTCTCACCAGACACCCAGAGCAGCAGGGACATGAGGATTTGGGTCTGTGACTCCATATTGTTCCCCCTGCCTGTCTGATGTAGCTCAGTTCTCACCAAAAAGGCCTGCTTTATACATTCTGAGCAGCTGGTTGGGATGGAGTTTCCCATGCAAAGCAGTAATCAAATACATAAGAAATGTCTGGACAGTGTGTGTGAGTGACTTGTCTCAATCAGTAGGCAAAAATACAGTCATGGGTAGTGTGAGCAATCCCTGAAAGATATCAACGTACTGCTCTCACAGACAGAAATCAATGAGGTGTTCTAATATCAACTTTAGGCTAAAATACCTTACATATTTAAGTCAGTTTGCTTTTGCAGCAATGTTTGGAAAGTTATCTCATATTAACAGTACTAGGTAAATAATAAAATAAATTAAAAAATTCACAACAGCAAAAGAAAGCTAGAGTAAGAAAATATAAAGTAGAAAAAAAGGAAGAGTGGAGAGAGGAAAATAGGAAGGTAGATAAAGTGTGTATTGAGGCTAAATTTGTTTATTATCTCCAATCTGTAAATTTACTTTTACACTGAAGACAATGAACAATGATCTCCAGTTTCTTGGCTACACAAGGAACAGAGATTCAAAGAGCAGCCCAGTATTCACTCTATGGAAATTCTGGGGATCATTAATTTAAGATTGTGATAAGAACTTTAATCTCAAAGCAAAAGCAAATCCAGCAGAAACTAATAAGTATTCTTCACACAATTTCAGGGAAATGAAAGAGGACACTGAATTTGGGGAAAAAGGGAGTGGAACAAAACAAACTAGATTTCTTCAAGTAGTCATGGCTATAGATGAACACTGCCAAGAAAGTTCATTCCAGAAACATATATTCTGGAGTAATCTTTAAATTAGCAGTACTGAAACTGGGTAAGAATGATCCTGTTGACATAGTAAACAAGTAAAAAGCTCTCTAGCAAGAGGTAAAACCATGCTAAGTCAAGTATTAATTTTACAGAAACCAATAGACCACAACATCAGAGATGGTTGCCATCCTACAAAAATTATGTTTGAATATGAATGAAAATCTGTAGCAATAACAGAAATCAGTACTATGACTGGATTTAGGCTTGTGAACTCTGAAAGTGCATATAAGAAATAAATTGCAAACCCAATATATTGTGTAAAATGTAAGAAACAGAAAAATGAATAAATAAACTAACATGGCAATTAGTGGAGATTCATGTCTGAATCCTAGAACTGGAGATACATAAAGAGCAGAACTATGAATTTGAGGGCAGTCTAGGGTATAAATTCTAGGTCAGTCTAATCTGTGCATGGAGATAATCTCTCAAAAATGTACTCATTTATCAAGGAATTACAAAACAACTCAAGTGCTTGATATCAAAAGCAAAGTAGTTAACTGACACTGAGAATTTAGCACTAATACAAGAGTATTATTGAAAATAAGTATACATTTAAGTAAATGAATTTTATATTTATTTTTATTATATAATTTTACACATCTACATTTTATGTGCAAAATTTTTAATTATTTCCAATAAGCATATTCAGATCTTTTTTTTTAAACTGCTCACCCCCCATCATAACAGAGAGACAAGTTGTATGTTGAATAAGGAAGTTCTGAATATCAAGGTAAACAATATGACAGATGAGAAACTGCCAAAGTCAATGTCTAACAATTTTTGCTGTCCCCTCTAGCTTAGACAAACTTTGTACATTTTTTGTTATAGCTCCATTGGCTCATATTGTGATTTCATGTCATTGACTGCTGCTTATTCAGACTGAACACATGGAGACATGGGTCTTACAAATTCAAAGGCTCCTGTCTTTGTGTTTTCAAAGTATGTAAAGGGAGAACATGGAGGCTAAATGGATAAAAATTCCCATGTTTTTTTGTGCATAATAGAAAAAGACGGACAGTCCATAGTTACTGCTTTTACAACAAATCAAGTTTCAGCCCTGGTGCATTAGATTCCTTGGGCTATGATTAAAAGTTAAAAAAAAAGAAGTCAAGGAAGCATGGAAGCTCAACAGGACAGTTGTTTTTAGATATTATTATTGTGTACCCGATATAGCTTGCAAATTTCATTTTGTCCTGGCAACTGTATTGATCCTGACAATTGCCACTATACTCCGTTTCTGATAAAAAGTCTGATTGTTCTCAATAAAAATGTCACAGTCTCAGTCTTGCTGTGGTCCCTCCAAAAAAGAACAAATTACAAACTACTGGCTGTAAACAACACAGCTTAATTAGCTCCCAACTTTGGAGCCAGAAAGTCTGATGCTGATGACTGTGGCATCATGAAACACAGTAATCCACTTCTATGGACATCACTGTGAAGGAAGGCCCATGGAAGTCATATTTCATTCTCAAAATCAGCAGAATTAGGGCTGAGATTGTCATCACACAATCTCCACATACAGTACTATATCCTAAAGTGCAAACCTCCCTACTTAGATTGTCCAGCTGCTTTCGCATGTTGTTTACCTTTACAACATCATAGAAAAGTGATTTCAATTATGTGAGAGGAAGAACAATAGATCAACAAGTTACAGCTGCGTTTTCTGCCCCATGGGAAACACAGCTTCCCTCAGGATAAACCTTAATTGTTCTTTCTGGTCCACCATGCTCAGTATGGAGATAAGCAGTAGAAGAAAAAACATCATCCAATCTCTTCAAAATAAGTAGATATTATTGAAAGTAAAGGAAGTTCCAGAGTACCCATAACCTGTGTTCTTCTGAAATTGGTTAGTGAGTGCTACAAGTTGTTTTTTGTCTTCTGTATTCTTCTCAGTTTGGTCTTGAGATAGAAACCAAAGAGAAGACATAGATCACTTTATTCAAATAATGATTTAATAGAAAATCAAGAAAATGACTATAAATGATGGCAAGACAGAACAGAAAGAACAAGAACAGAAAGAACTACAGACTGGTACACTCAAGGTGAACTTCCGTGTGGAGGTCCACTAGATATATTCCTGAACATGCGTATATCACATAAAATACATATACTTCCACAACCATGTCTATGACTACACTATTCACAACAGTAAGAATTGAAATCAACTCAGTGTCTACCAATCTATAAATGGATAATAAAAAGGCACCTATTAACAAAGAAATTTACTCAACTCATTTCATAAAAATAGAAATCATGTAAATGTATAAATTTTTATCTGTGGCTACATGTATATATGTGTGTATACATATATGTATGTATATATTTTTTTCAGAAAGACTCATTGCATATATGAATACAATACTTACTTTTCTGTCTTTAGATTTGAAATTCAGTCAACTTCTGGTCCAGGCTGATTAACAGTAGTCTTGAAATCATCTATATCCATGATGTTTTCCTTTCTGTATATTGCATCAGTAACTGTGGTGGTCATTGGACAGGGTGGATTATGTTTCTAATCCTAGCACATGAGTGACTGAGTCAGGACCTTTGAAAAGTCAAGGCAATCTTGAGAAACTTAGTGAGACCAAATTAAAAAAAAGAAAGAAAAAGGTTTTTACCAACAGCCATAGTTGTCTTACAATGAGATATTTTTGAGTATCCAAACAAGAATGTAGCCTTGATAACAGCTTGACTATAACCTGTGAGAACCTGAGGAGATGAACCAGACACCATCTGCTCAGATTATAGGTATTAATTTCATAAGTCACGCCATTATTGCTCAGAGTCTTAGCTGGGGTCATTCATGTGGATTCTAGGGAATTTTTCTAGCACCACATTTCTCCCTAACCCCATAACGACTGCCTCCATCTAGATAATCTCATTTCTTATATAGTGCTATTCTAATACTATCTCATCTACTACAAAATTGATTCAGGATACTATTTCTTCTGTTTTATTGAGCATGTTGATAAGTTCTTTGTTTTGTGTATTGTATTTGATACATTGAAATTTTAATTCTCAGCATTTCAATTGTGTTTTTTTTACCTGAATCACTATTTTCTGCTGTGTAATTGATTATTTTATCCATTTTGCTTATCTTTGCCTAGTATCACTAGCTTTCCTCATTACAGACTTGAAAGAATAAATTTTTTCATTGTATCTTTTCTGGTGAGTCACCATTTTATGAGTATGCTTTTAAAATATTCACCCAGTGTAACACGAGGGCAAGCTTGTTGGGGTTTATGTCCTGCCCATTTCCCACAGCTGTTTAACCCCTAATATAGAGGTCTATATTAGGTTATAAATTGATTGGCCCATTAGCTCAGGCTTTGTATGAGCTCTTATAATGTATATTAATCCATTATTCTTATCTATGTCAGCCACGAGCCTCAGTACCTTTTTCAGCAGAGCAGGTCACGACCTGCTTCTTCGGTGGTCTGGGCAGGATTGCGGGGAAGCGTCCTGCTTCCTAGAATTCTCCTCTTCTTCTGGCCCCACCTTTACTTCCTGTCTGGCTGTCCCATCTATACTTCCTGCCTGGCCAATCAGCATTTATTTAAAACATGATTGACAGAATATAGACAATTCTCCTGCACCAACCCAGAATTTTACCTATTTTAGATCTTTGAGTTGAATCCTTGTGAGAATTATGATTCTTAAGGGATGTCATTTTTCACTTAATATTTGTTTTTAATTTTTTCTTTTTCCATGATTTATTTTTATTCTACGTTCGTTGGTATTTTGCATGTAAGAGTGTCTGATTCTCTGGAACTGGTGTTACAGAAAATTATGAGCTACCATGTGGGTGCTGAGAATTGAGCCTGGGTTCTTTGGGTGAGCAGCCAGTGCTCTTAAACATTGAGCTATCACTCCAACCTGAAGATTTTTATTTTACTATGTATACAGTGCAACTTAACTTTTCAGGATCTTGTGTTCCGATTCATATCTCTTGGCTTAAACACCCCTTTTGGTTTATTTGAGACTTTTCTAAATTTGTCAGCTTATACCCAAGGGTTTACTGCCCAGAATCACTAGATGAACTACTCAGTTTTAAGGCACTGGGAGATCTCCAGCTGTTGTATGTAGTCTGTAACACACTTGTTCCCTGCCATATCTCCAAGATAGGTGCTCAATAAGGTTCTAAGCAGAATATGGACATGATTAGTTAGTACATTGTTTTTACAAGAAAAAACAAATTATTCCCATCAAGCTTATCAATTGATATAAAATGTAAATACTGAAAGGCAGCATCTGCTGTCAAAAAACTATATTCAACACTACTGTGAAGGAAGATTTATAAGTTTCCACAATTGGAAATAAGATATGGAGAATTCAGAGGGAGATATGCCCCCAGCAACAAGGACAAGAATTATCACATTTTTCCTCATTTGCAGATCCTAAGTATGTGGATTCTGGGTATGTAAAGTTCATGTGTGTGCATTATATAAATGTGCATGTCTGTGGATATGTGTATGTATGTATTTCAGTATATGTGTTATCTGTGTATGTATATACATATGTTGGGTGAGTGTGTTTGTACTTTGACACAGACAGAGAGATAAAAGTTGAAGGAGGACTAGGGAAAAAAGATAGCAGGAAAGGGATGGAAAGTGGGGAAGGTTAGTGCATATGGTCAAAACATAAGATATATTAGAAAAACATAGCATTTAAGAAAATTGTGTAAAATGAATTTACATCAATAAAATATTTTAAAAGGAAGCAAGATGGCCAAGAGACTTTCCACCAAACCTGAGAAAAACCTGAGCTTGATACCAGAACCCAAATGACAGAGGCAATCAAGTGCAAGTGTCCTCAGAGCTCTACAAACATGAGACATGCAAATGCATGCATACAGATAGAGGTAATTAATTAACTAAAATATAGTAAAAGTTAAAAGAATTTATGAAAAAAGAAAAGAAATAGATAAAATGTGCACCAGTAAAGAAGAAAGAAATCATTCCAGAATCAGGTAAAAGCAGGAAACACTCCTTTCTAGAGCTTCCAAACTAAAATACATGTTGCCTTGTCATCAGTTCAGCTAATAGACTCTTATGATGGACACCAGAACTGCAAAAGTATAAAAGATAAATCCCTCATATTCAAGCAACAGAGTTTGTGGTTATGTGTTACAGAAGGAATAGAAAGGTAATGCTGAGTTCTCTTTAGCTTTATCATATAAAGCTTTTTTTTTCCTACCAAAAGACATAAGAGACACGAAGCCCATTATGTTTTGCTGGGCTCTGCAAACATTTTCATCAGAGTTTCATGCACACTGGCTGTCAGACAGAGGGGGGATGTGCAGATTTACAGCTCTTTGTGGTGCAGGCAGTTGTTGAGACTCTTAGAGGAGGTTTGTGTTGAAGGCTGAAGCACTATGGATGACGTGCAATAATGATCTTGACAGTAATAATTTCCCAGCTCTTCATCAAGGACACAGCTGGTGGTGAGAGTGAAATCTGTCTACAATCTACTGCCTATGCAGTAATCAGGGACCCCACTGGTCCAAATGAATGACCAGTAGATCAGCAGTTTAGGAGACTGTCGTGGTTTCTGCTGGTAACAGGCCAAGTAGTGCTTAGGGCTTGAGTAAAGAGACAGAGACCCACATTCACATCAGAGCAATGGATTGAGCCCCCAAGGTGCAAGTGAAGAGCAGAAGGTGGGAGAAGATGAGTTAGGAAGTTAGGACCGTGAGGGGCTGGTCCACCTACTGAGACAGTGTGCCTGAACTAATGGGAGCGCACCAATGCACCTGGACTGGGACTGAATGAGCATATGATCAAACCAGACTCTCTGAATGTGGCCGCGAAAGTTGGCAGATGGAGAACCCATCAACAATGACACCAGGACCTATCTCTTCTGCATGTATTATCTTTTTGAGAACCGAGTCTTTTTGAATGCACTCCTTCCTAGGCCGGGAGGGATGGGGGTGGGCCTTGGACTTCCAACAGGGCAGGGCACCATGCCCTCTT
>PVIU01026710.1:0-21569 GCA_004026605.1 Ondatra zibethicus | reverse complement strand
GGAAGGAGAAGAAGAAATAGCTTTAAAAAATTCAAGTAAAAGGACTGTGGTCTCTCATTGGGATTTGGAAGTGTCTGTGGGTAGTTTTCACATGCGTGTCGCAGGAAGAGATGATAAGGATTTCCAAGAGGTTCACAGAAATAGATTCTTTGTACTTCCAGGCTGGAAAAGTCGTAATTCTGGGCAGATAAATCCAAGGTGACTTCTGTTCAATCCGGACAGCTTCAAGTGGCCTTTTCTCCTGTTGGGACAGTTTTAAAACAAACACAATCCTTTAGTTCCCAGTGATATTCTGAAGTAGATAATGAGTCTCTGGCCCTAGTATAAGGTCTATATGGAGGAGGAGCCTGCCGTAAAGGACTTCAAAGGGGCTGATGGAGTTTGAAGTCTTGGGAGTGATGCAAGATCACAAAAATAGAAGGCTGCTAAATTTCAAGATAAGCTTAAGGAGATTACACCTTTTCATCTTTTCAGACTGAATATGCCAGGCTGCATGGAGTTAATTTTGAGAGCAACACATACTATGTGAGCAATGTTGTTAATGAAAGCCAAGCCATTGCCAGACTATAGGGACCAGAGAACCCAAAGTGTGGAGTAAAGTATTCTATAACAAGAATGGCAACCTCTGAGGCCCCTTCCTTTTTCGCTTTGAGGAATGCCTCTATTCACCCTATGAATAGGTATCCATTTGAACTAGTAGATATATATTTTTAAAGATTTCTTTTCCTTTATATTCATGCACATGTATGTGTATCTAGGGAAGTATGTACTTTTGTGAAGCCAGAAGAGGACAATGGATCCCCTGGAGCTGGACTTCCAGGCAGTTGCGAGTTGCCTGACATGAGTGCTGAGAATCAAACCCAGGTTCTCTGGAAAAGCAGTAGGTGCTTTGATCCACTGAGCCGTCTGTCCTGCCCCATAACTAGTGGTGTTTGTATAAGGTGTCTCAGGTCACTGGCTCTGGCTCCAAACAGTTAGGTTCTGCTTCCTTCAGAGTGGGGATTTTTTTTTTTGGCCCTGTGTTCTTAGTTAGCCTTTTAGTCACTACAGTTATTTCTGGCAGGGTTTTTTTTTGTTCCTCTGTAGATATTTTATAGGTTATAATTTGTACAAAACATATATTTGAGTTATTAATGGGAAGGGGAAATGCAATCTTCAAAGTAACATCCTATTGTATTCTTGACTGCTTTATTGGACAAGAACCAAGTCTCAAGACTGCTATCAGGACTAAGTAGAAAAACATCTGTAAAGCCCATCTGCAGGCCAGTAGCTCCAAAGATCTTTCATCCTTCTGCCAAGGCCATTTCTACAATTTTACCTTTGCACTTAATTGGAGTCATGCTGTGTAATTACTAATTTTTCTTACGTAAAATGCATACTAGAAAGCCTGTAATTTGTAAGGCTGGTTTTTTTTAACTCTTGGGGTCGTAGTAAGCCTCTAGTAAGCAAACAATACTGTTAACAGACCAGATGAAATCTAAAGTTAAGAGCCGGGCTCCAAAGTTTGTTGTTACTGCATCCTAGAAGAAAACCTGGGATCCAGCTTGACAATCCAGATTGGTAAAAGGAAGAGGGGTTGAAGCACAGTACTGGTCAGGACGGGGAGAGGACAATATGTGTGTGTGTGTGTGTGTGTGTGTGTGTGTGTGTGTATTTCACTGAGATAGATGATCAGAACGAAGTCTTTTCCCGGAAAAGAGTACTTTTCCCTGGTGTCAGTATGAGGGCTCTGTTGCACTTAGAATACTAGTGAATCATCCACTAATCTGTTGGCTTTGTGGGTCTATATGTAAGACTCTAGGCCTTATGAAAGAGGAGTATGGAGAAAAGCAGTATGTTTGTACTACTGCCATGAGTAAAGAGCTGGGCATAGTGGAGATGGCTACAAACCTGAAGCAGGATGATAAAACAAGTTGAAGGCCAGTCTGGAAATTTTAGTGAGACCTGTCTCAGAACAAGAAAATCAAAAGGAGCCTGGGTGGCTGGCTGCGACAGTGTAAGCCTTTAATCCCAGCAAGCAGGAGATAGGGGCAGGCGGATCTCTGTGAGTTTGAGGCTAGACAGGTCTACAGAGGCGATTTCAGTCAGTTAGAGCTACACAGTGAGACTTTGTCTCAAAAGTAGAAGATGGGTTTTGAAGCTCAATGACAAGATATTTGCCTAAGTATATACAATATCCTAGGTCCAAGGGTTGGGCCCACAAGAAAAAGGTAAAGAAAAAGAGTTAATAAATTAGAAAGCTGAGAATGGCAACATCATTATGGTCCTAGTATAGCCTTAGATGGAGACCATGGGTGCTACTTTCTCAGGTCATAGCAGGTTTCAAAACCCTAACTGTAACTCTAAACTAAAAAATGTTGGACCAGACATTTTTTCCAAAATACTAATTTCATTGATTGTTTGGGAATTTCATACCATGTATCCCAGTCACACTTACTTCTCAGTCCTCCCAGGACTGCCCCCTACCCTTGTGACCTCTGCCCCCCCCCACAAGAGGAGAAAAAAATGAAAAATAAAAGCGAGTCCAATTGTGTTGCCCATATACTCCCTGGAGCATGGTCAAACTCCCGTGGCCAGCCTCTTAAAGAAAACTGAGTCCTTCCCCACCCACATCCCTGTCAGAAGCCATCAATTGTGAGAGCTACAGTTCAGCATCCTTATCACATTTCTTAAGAGTTCTCTTTGATGGCTTCCTGTCTAGATTGTTAACTTTTGGGGCTGGAGGTGGGGATAAGAGTTGGCACAGAATCCTTCTTTGTCCCTCTCTCTCAATTGTGAGTTCACAGTCATTAATACCACTGTGGAAGTAGCTTTCTTGCCTTTTACAGTCAGCAGGAGCATGAATCATAGACTTCCACATGGTATCTGATGACAGCCTGGACCATGGATACCATCATCATCCTTAGCAGCAACACAGGCCAAGGTCATCAGCATGGTCCCAGGTACTACATAGGATACTGTGATGTTTTAAATAGGTATGGTCCCCATAGACTCATGTGTCTGAATGCTTTGGCCATAGGGAGTGGTACTATTAGGAGATGTGTCCTTGTGGAGTAGGTATGGCCTTGTTGGAGGAAGTGTGTCACTGTGGAGGCGGGCTTTGAAGTCTTATAAACTCATGTCTGGCCAGTGGGACAGACTCCTCCTGCTGTGTACAGCTCAAGATAGAGAATTCTCAGCTCCTTCTCCAGCACCATGTCTGCCAGCATGTCTCCTACCATGATGATAATGGACTAAACCTCTGAACTCTAAACCAGCCCCCAATTAAATATTTTTCTTTATAAGAGTTGCTGTGGTCATGGTGTCTCTTCACAGCAACAGAAATCCTAACTAAGACAGACACTGATACAAATATGGTTCCTGGTGGCAGCTCAGCCCATAGATATCAACACAGCTTCGGGCAGCAGCAGCATAGACCATGGACATCCACAAGGCCTTCAGTGGTAACACAGCCCACAGACATCAACATGGCTTCAGATAGCAGCACTGACCACCAAAATCTGCATGGCCTTTGGTAGTAACACAAGCCACAGACATCAACACGGGCCCTGGCTCCAGTACCACAGACCCAGACATAGCCCTCAGCAGCAGCACAAGCATGGACATCAACATGGCCTCTGATGGCGCCCTGGACCACAGACACTAATATGACCTTTTGCAGCAGCTCAGACGATGGATGTCCATCTGGTCTCTGGAGGTAGCACAGGCCTCAGACATCCACATGGCTTTAGTGACAGCCCAAATCATAGACATGATCCTCCAGCGACAACACATCCTGGTGCAGTGGACCACAGGCATCAACACAGCCTCCTGAGTTAGCACAGACCATAGAGGTCTTTGAGGAGGTCCACTCCAGAGAATGAACAGTTCTTCACCTCAGACTTCCCACTGTTGCTCAGAGCTAGGGCAAATGTGCAGCTTGGAAATGTGTTTGGGGGGCTGTGACAACAGCATGTCGGGCCCACTCAGCACCAACACGGTCCCCCTTCCCCTCAGCTTCTCTTGCACTTGTCACTGCTAGTCCTGCCTCTCTCCACTGTGCACTCCCTACTCTGTTCCTTCCATCTTTCCCCTCTATGTCACATATGTGTTTGTCACATGGCACTGGAAACTGCAGTGTGTCAGACAGTATATTTTTTTGCTCAAACAACTTTACATGTAAATATCCACTGCAATGAGTCATTGGTCTAGTGAAAGGTTTCTGAAGCACCATAAATGGTGGACCATTGTTGAGACTTGTCTCAGACATCCCGCTGTTGCCCAGAATCGGGGTGATGTTGTGGCTAGGCAGGGTGTCTGGGGGAACACCCTGTGAGAGCTCCTGGCAGCTACTCACTTCCCTGTCTTTGATGTCTACCATCCGAGGCTCACTGGGCTTGACTTTTGTGCTTGGAGCCTGGAGGCTGGGCTACTGCCTGGCAATCTCTATCTCCTAGCAGGGAAAGCAGCTTGAGCTGCAGTAACCATAGCAACTATATGTTGGGGGCCAGCTGGCTGGCCTGGGACTGACCCTATTCAGTAATGCCATCTGGTTCTGCAGGACCAGCTCCTCCATGCGCTCCAGTAGCTCGTAGATGGGAGTAGCTTGTAGATGTTGAGGTGGACCAGGCCCAGATGGCAGCCGAGTTGGTCAGCCTGGGATGTATAAACTAACTTCCCTGTGTTTCATAGTATATTTCTGGTCTCTCTATAAGCACACACCATAAAAAATCCTTACCATCATGACAATTATAAATGTCTCTGTAACCAAATATCCTCAGGGGGAAGTGTGCACCCAGTTAAGATCTGTGTTAGGTAGCTAGTCTCTTATTACCTGTAATCCCAGTCTTTGGGAGGCTAAGAAAAGGGAATCAAAGAAGGTTTGGGGCAAGCCTGGGATATACAGTAAACTCTACAATATTCTATGCTATAGAATGAGATCCTATCTCAAAGAAAGAAAGAGGGCGGATAGTCAATATGACTTTCTCTTCCTCTTACCTAGCTTGTGCTGTGCTCTCAAACTCTATGAACACTGTTCCTGACCTTAGTTTTGAGTCTGTTTGTAAATTCTTTAGTTCACAAGACTAGGAACCTTCAAAGGGGAACCCCCAATTACCAGTAACAACAGGAAAAAAATAAAAATAATGATGCTGTTTCGATTTTTCAAACCACCTAAATGCAAGACTGCAATAGGTGTGAATTGGCATTCACAGAACACCTGCAGAGATTCCCACTCTTTTGTGTCCTAGCACAATAAACTGGGCTGAAATACATGGATGGTTATAGAAATAAAGACAGTTCATTAAGAAATAAAAGGGAACTTCAGGGGTAGAAATGGACTAGTAAGCTGGGAAGGCAGACACTCAAAAATCTTGTGACTTATGAGTTTTGATCCTTTCGAGATTCTACAGCTCCTGCCCTGTCCTGAAGACTTTTTAGGCTTTTCTCACACATGCTCCATGCTGTCACAAATAGTTCACGGCCAGAGATGCTTCCAATGTTTCTGCCAATTGTCTTCTTTTATATAGTAATCATGATATCATTTTCTCTACACCCCTACTCTCCTACCTCAAGACTGCTAACAGGGACTTAGGGACTGGTCTTGACAAAACTGAAACAGGCACTTCCAAGGTGCTTTTACTAAAGAGCATTGACTCACTTGGCCCACGACAACTAAAAGTGGTGTGAAAGACTGACACCTCTGTCTTCATTTTGTGTCTGTCTGCCTCTTTTGCAAAAATGCAGAGATAAGTCATTGCCCTAAGCTTGCTGTCCATTTTAGTTCTGGGAAATAAAGAAACTCAAGATGGTAGGCTCCCCTAGACAAAAAAGAGTTCCTTTGATAACGAGGCCATGCCTGGAACAGAAACAACCATCTTTCAGAAATAAGATTGAGGGATCTCATAGAATTAGAGTGACAAGGTCTTTTAGATCACTTTCAAAATCAGGACAGAGACAATGGTCAACTAAGCTACACCTTTACCAGTACGCTGAGACATCTGTCTTGCCCTTTGTTTAAGCCAAAACGTCATGTCAGTACTCCAAAGGCAGACATGCAATCAACAGACCTCTTTATCTGTCCTCTCACAAGTGTAGCAACACTGAATAAATCTCCTCTCTCTGCTTTCACCATTACTTAACTCTTTAGTTGGCATACTGGAATGAGTAGCTGGTCCTACTTTCTCCTAAAATCCCTGATAATTAAATTGGCTCAATATAGAAAGGTATAATTTTTTAATTATCTATTTGAATAAAAAGTTGCAATTCTTGACCATATTCACTGCCTGGTC
The DNA here is from genome assembly GCA_004026605.1 of Ondatra zibethicus. Taxonomy (NCBI): domain Eukaryota; kingdom Metazoa; phylum Chordata; class Mammalia; order Rodentia; family Cricetidae; genus Ondatra; species Ondatra zibethicus. Next base: position 15,300 of record PVIU01026710.1, on the reverse strand, counting down.
CTCCTAGATCAGAGTCTCAGGTAACGGTTGGTCTCGGGTCAGAACTTATGAATATGCTTCTGATTGAAATGCAAGGAGCTGGAAACGTATAAGCTGGGAGCTGAGGTTTACTTATAAGCCAGCAGAAGCATGTTCTGGAACAATTTTAGCTAAGAACTAACAACTAAAATACACAGAACTAGTAAGAATCATATTCTGCCACTGAAAAGACCATTGGAATTTGACAGTAGAAACCAAGTCTGGTTCCAATCATAAAGCCAAATCTCACTTAAAGATTCCTTCTCTTAAAATACAGTTAATTTGACCAATGATTCAACAAAATGCTGAATTTGTAAAATACTGTCTTGGATAAAAAGTTGGTTTTAAGACGAAGCCAATGCTGGCAGTAGTCAATAGGCATGATCTTCATGGGCCATAGGCTAATCACACTTGGCTCTCAGCACCTGTCTCTACTTGTATACTGGTCATGCCTTCTGATTAGCTCTGATGTTTAAGAATGTAGAAGTTTCCATTTCCATTCTCACAAGAAAGGGAGCTGCACAAACTAAAACTTGCTAACTTCTCTTGGGGTCAGAGTATAAATTACTACTCTGAAAACGGGAGAGACACAACGAATCAAGTTTACCAGGAGAATAGGCCTCTGGTGACAGTAACTGCTAAGAGCAATCAAACAGTCATTGACGAACTGCTGAAAGCTGCCTCTGGGCTAACTCGCGCCTTCAGAACTACTGCTGGCTTAACTTGTTCGGAGGCCCACATGCTTTTATAGGCTGATTTCCAGGGGTCACACTAGAGGTGCTGGGATTAGTCTGGGTGTCCTCCCCTAAGTCATTCCATGTTGTGTAAAACGGGTTTTGCAGACTGTCCTTTGTTTCAAGAGACTCCATTTTAAGGATGAAGGACGGCTCTGTACCTTAGTGGATATATAACAGTACCATCAGTCTGACACTACCCACACAGCACAGACTAATAAATCATTCTTAAAAGTAGAAAAAGCACCACCCTACAGATTTATCGATGTGAACTGTGACTGTAGGGGCTCCTGGGCATATTACAGTCATACCAGGAAAATCAGGCATTACAAATTATTGGTCATAATGAACTGAGAAAATGCTGTAACTCCCTAATCTGCACCCCATAAAAAGGAGGGCATTTAACACCACATTGGTAAAAGCCCTATTGACCTGTCATGTGACAATTCAATGTATGTATTAAAGTGCAAACAGGCAGAGAACTTCCCAGTGTTCCAGGGACTTTGGTTTGTTTGCTCCCTGCTACTGACAGTCTACTCGAAGTGCTATCTGTTCATGCGTCTGCACCTGCTGTCCATCTGATTGCCATTTGCTCACCTACAACCAATCTTACCCTTCAACTCTACAATATCCACAGGCTTACACATCGATTCAACAACTGGACTGAATTTTGATGCTCTGGCCATACCTGTGACCCGACAATGTTTCCTCCACGAGCCAAAGAGTCAAAGACCGTCTAACGAAAACCCACCACAAAGAAGTCCTCCCTGAGGTGCTGCTCAGGGTTGTTTAAGGGTCTCCCTAACATTACGAGATATTGCTATTGTCCTTGGCCATCCCCAACAGATGGAAGGTACATCCCTACTGATGACGACACAGTATACTTCAAACATAGGGCTCAGAGACCCCTGAGACAGAAGTGATTTGAGTTTCCTCCAGGAGGACAAGCTTTCATGGTACCAGAAGGTGCCAGCCAAGTTTCCAAAGGATGGAACTAACCACAGTCCTACTCAGCTATGATGCCACAACAACCAGAATGGCACAATAGCTCCAAGAGAGCACCAGTGGCACCTTGGTGGTAACTAACAGCTCTCTAATTGAACTGAAGACCCACTCAAAAAGAGGGAAATCTTGCCTGGTATTGGAAATCTAGCCAACTACCCGAGGCTAATGAAGTCATGGATCTTGATGGAGAACCTACAACCACTATTTACTAAGTCAGCATACTCCCTAACTAAATATTTGTCCTTATACCCACAGATAAATATAGTCTTCATCCCTCATTAAGAAAACTTCTCTTTGCAACATAAGGATATCATTATTAAAAAAAAAAAAAACTACATCCAATCAAACTGCAGATTTGTGGAGCCCAGTCCCGAAGAATACATCTACAAAACTCCCCTTCCTAAGGTTCAGCGGACATTGCAGAAGACGGGGTGGAAAGATAATAAGAATCAGAAGATCAGAGAGTTTGGTGATTGTATCTCATAGTGATGACAGAAGCTATACCCATAAAGTCTCATGAATGTGACAGTCTAATGTGAGCTGAACAAGAACAAAAACAATAGACATGCTAATGTGGGCCCATTCAGGGAGGAGAGCCCAGGAGGCCTCAGGCAACCGAGAAATGCTAAGAGACAGAGAGAAATGTTCTTCTCCTGAGAAGAGCACATCTCTTTCTTATCCAATACCAAAGGTTAGCCCTGAAAACTTACATGCAAGAAAGCATTATACAGAGTGATCAGATTGTACTTCTGTATGTAGAAACACACACACACACACACACACATTTATATACACATATATGTATGTAACAACGAAAAAAGAAGCTATGAAGTTGAAAAAGAGTAGGGAGGCATATATAAGAGAATTTTGAGGGAGGAATGATGCAATTATAATCTCAAAGATAAAAAAGAAATAATTAAAATTTAAAGAAGAAATACATAGTAGCACACCATCATGTCCTGTTCCCAACATGAAGATAACATGGACAACTGTATCCTCAAAGCACCAAGAATAAGAATTCGCCTGGACTGTATTTTTGTTTGTGCTGAATTATTTTCATGATAATTCTGCTCAATTACGAGGGTAATGAATTTTCCAAATCTTGGCACACTAAAACTTGCATCAGTATACCTTTATATTTGAATGAGAGCTTACTGGGGCGTAGGAATCTAAGTTCAAAATCATGTCCTCCCATATATTTAAATTTATCACGGTACTAATTTCCAACTACAACATTCCATTGTGCTGCTGTCACTAAAAAGAGCACTCATGGCTGGAAAGTTTTCTCTTGGCAAGTGTGGAATTTTAGTTGCTCAAAAAAATTAGGAACATTTTTAAACTCTTGATTAATCAAAAGCTTGTTATAAGAATGTAAAAAAGGTATTTTGGGAAATGATATATACCAACTTTAAGACAAATATTAACTTGGGAGAATATAGGAACAAGAGAGAAGATGAATTCACTGTGTATAGCATTATAATTCTTAATAAATATTAAAGGACCTTTGACCAAAAAGGAAAATATTATACATATACTTGGGTTTTCCTGTTAACCTTTTCTTTTCTCAAAATCCAGCTTATTTAAATGTAACACATTTATTCATAACTCTTATGGTTTTATGTTCCTATTCTATATAGAGTATACATTATGAAATCTATAGATGCTGTGCTTTTAAGATTTACATAGAATTCTGTAACTTGATATGGTCACTCAATATTATTACTGAGACCCATGTGTATTGCTATGTATTCAGTTAGTACATTCACTTGTCTTAGAGGAGAGTCTCTCTTTCTAAGGAGCTATTTGGGAGAAACTTTAATAAAATAGATTAATAATTTCAACTGGGAGTGACCTTTACCCCCAGTGACAACTGAAAATGTTTGGACTCATTTGGAGTTATCAGAAGTAGAATTCAGGGGGTAGAAACCAAGTGATGCTTCTAAATATTCTGTAGGACACAGGACCATTGCAAGAGAAAAAAAAATCTGTTCCAAAATTTTATAGTACTAATGCTGAGAAACCATGATATACCCCAAAGCCACATATGTTACATTCCTGAAGAAATCCTGGGTATAGAGAAGTGACCCAAACATAGACACTTTAAACTAAAGGCATGCTTTCTGCTGCTGCATCATCATGACTGTGCCTTTACTGCATTAGAGACTATCTTCTTGCATGTAGATGGAGGTTAAACAGTTTTATGGCAATCATTATTGCTTATTTTATGGAGTTGCATGTGTATATATGTTTTGTGGTATGTGAGTGGGTGTCTTGTGAATATTATAGTGGGAAGTGGGTCTATAGGCTTATTTTCTCTATTCTGCATGTTTACTGGAAAATATGAGAGTTAAACTAGACTCGATATAGTAGCATAACCATGTTTTGGCTCCTATACATTTAAAAGCATCTTTTAAACTAATAAAACATGGTTCTTCTATGCAAAAACAAATGTGTATTATAGATAAGACTCAGATCAATAATGAGGAAAGTTAAGGCATTAACCAAGTTAAAGACAAATCCAAAGAAAACAGTTACAGATGACAAACAGCAGAATGAGTGTGTAACTGAGTCAAATCCAGCTTTTCATAGTAAGTGAGGACAGGTGATTTGAGCTCCAATCATCTCCCAGACAGGAAAGAATCTGATGTCTATAAACAATTATGTTTTGGATTACTATTAGCTATCATTGATTTTCCAAGTAGCCAGATAGCTCTCAAAGAAGCAAATAACCCATAGGGATGTCTTTTACTCTAGACAATTTATATTTCCCCACCAAAGCAGTTTTTCTTCCTGCAGTGGAATAATTTTAACATTAGAAAATTTATGGTCTATTATTTCAATTATGTAGTTTAAACCATGAATCCTAGAGCAATCATTTGAGCAGGTCCAGGACCATCACCTTTCCTCTAAAGAAATACAGATATCTCTTGTCAATCTTTCTGGGAAGAAGATGTTTCAGAGGATGAAAACAAAGCTGGACTCAGATACACAAGTTTTGGGGGATTTCTTCTTCCTCTAAGTTAGGAGAAAATGACACCTTGACTTTAAGGTCAGAGATACCTGGAGTTGCCCATTTTCTTTTATTTCTCTGCCATGTAATAATGGGCTACTGGGAATGAGGCGGAGTTCCATGTTTTCAGTTTGGACTTCTAGGTTCAAAGGATACCTACTTCTCTTGGCTGCTGGAAGTTATTGTGTTTTCTTCTCTTCTTATTTAACCTCTAATGATCAGAGAAAAGACCAGCGATTAGACATGAGAAGTATGGAGGAGAACTAACCTTTGCTTGCACTTACAGCAAAGACATGCCAGCAATGGTCACCAGGAGAGGAGTGTGGTATCCGGGAATATTACTGTGAGGCATTTCTAGGGGTACATGGCTCAGAAACAGTTCAAGAAACAGTTGAGGATGTCAAATTTCATTTGCTACTTTGGTCTGAAAAGGTAAACATGGCATCAATACGTAATAAGCAATGAGACTAAATCTACAGTAAAAAAAAAAAATTCAAGATCATGTGATTCAGTTCCCTGGATGGCTTAGCCACCTCCAGTCTAAACTGCCAGACTAAAGACACCTTACTCTGACATCATTGCATAAACCTGTAACAGAAAGCTCATAGCATCTGCTTAGAGTTTGATGCAACATACTCACATATAGGTTTTGATCCACAGTCTTAAATCTGAGATCATAAAAACTTACTTTAATTTATTAACTAATAAATGGTAATTATTGGGGCTGAAGATGTAGTTCAGTTGGTAAAGTCCTTGATTATCATACATCACATAAACGGGATTGTAGCACATACCTATAATCCTAGCACTCTGCAGGTGAAAGTAGGAGAATCAGAAATCCAAGGGCATCTTCTATTACATAGCAAGTTCAAGGCCAGCATGGACTACATGAAACCCTGTCTCAATGAAAAAGAAAATCAGCCTTACCCTAAGCCTAACTTGTAGACTGCCTTGCTTAAACATCAAAGACTGATAGATGCAATTAAATGCTAACTTTTAAAGGTGAAAAAATCCAAAATACTTCCATATTTATGCTAAAATGTAGCCAAACAAAGTTAAAAAATAAAAATTTTTAGTAATGGCATGTTGCAAAATCTGACGGTCTGAGCTTAATCAACAGACTCCTTAAAGCTGTACACTGACCTCCACTTGTGGATAGCAACATGTACACACCCATGTACAGACAATAAGTAATGAAAAAATTATATTTGAGAACATTTAGAGTAGTTTTAATTTCTAAAAATTAACTCTAGCATTTAGCAGTATTATCACATAAAATATTGCGCAATAAAACATAGGTATAATCGATGTCATATTGGTATTAAAAGTTCTATAACATGTAATTGTGTAAGATGCATAAATGTATGAAATATAGTTTCATCAACTCAGAAATCAAAAGGCATGTAGATAAAAGTTAACCTTGAAACAAAAGCCATTGCACATATTTTTAATTGTACCATATATACTTGACACAACAGTTTAATCATAAATCAAAGCCATTTTATGCATTCTGATATTTTCACTGCATATATTTAAGGTACACAACATGATGCTCTTATAAGCTATTATCAACTATTATTATTAATACTCTTACAGTGAAGGTATTACTCCAGTCAAGCTAAATAATCTATTCATCATCTCACATAGCTTACTTCCTTTTCTTTCTCCTTTCTTCTCATGCACTCATAAAAGAACCTGAAATCGATTCCCAGCAAATTTCCAGTATGCCATACAATTTTATTTCACCATCATCTTCATGTTGTACATCAGATCTTGAGATTGCTTCATCCTATAAGTTTGTGCTTTTGGGCCCACATCTATCCAGTTGTTTTCCCCCCAAACATTCTTATCTTTCTAACCAGTTTCTTCCCCATGTTCTGCCTTGGGTCTTGGTCTTCTTTCCTTGACACAGCAGATAGGTTAGCATTTAGCTAGGCACTCAGGAAGAAGGCATGGTACTAATTTTGCTAATAATAGTTCAATTTTTTTAACCCATTCTCTTTCCAGAGTAAAGAGTATAATTAGGTGACCATTGAGGGCCAGAGCCAATATACAATCCCTCTAGCCTCTACTCAAGCATCCTAGTCAGACCAGCAGGGACCAAATACTTTCAAGGAAGAGAAGGGACTGTTAAGACCATGGTAACAAGCAGCATCTTTGGATACTTCTCACTCCTTATATTTTACTGTAACTCCAAAAGAATTAAAATTTCAGTCCGAGAATTTCATCTTCTAATTCATTAGTATCTTCTAAAAATGCTATTCTCTAATATTTTTCTATAATGCAGTTCTTAAATCTAGAAAACATAATAATATGGGCCAGCAAATGGTTCAGCAGATAAACGTGCTCCAAACCTGAGGACCTGACCTCTATCCCTTGGGACCCACATGGTGGAGAAGAGGAACCAACTCTCATAAGTTGTCCTCTGTCCTCCACATGTAAATGATGGCACGTACTATGCACACAAATAAATGTAAAAATATGATAGAAAACTTAACGACATATACTTAGCAATGTTATATGTTATGTTTTTCATAATATGAATTTAAACAAATCTCAATTTTCAGCTTTCATTACTTTTAGTCTTTGAGAATTTCATATATACAACACATTTTGAACATATTTATCCCCACTGCTCCCTTTAATTCCTCCCAGATCCATCTCCCACTTCCTAGGCCCCCACAGCAATTCTCAATTTTTAGTTAATTAAGTATTTTTATTAAAAGGCTTTTTATCCTGTTGTGGTGGTATATGCCTTTAATCTAAGCACTCAGATGCCGAGGCAGGTCAATTTCTGTGAGTTCAAGGCCAAACTGGTCTACACAACAGTTCCGGGACATCCAGGGCTATATAATCAGACTCTGTCTTTAATGAAAATGGGGGCATTAAAAAGTAAGTTAAAATCAGAACAATTTTTAGCAGTAAAACCATCTTTACTGTAGTTATTAGTACTACCTGACAAATTTGGTTTGTTTTGTGAATTTTAAAAACTTATTATTATTATTTTATTTGTAAGCCAGGGTCTTACTATGTAGCCCAGGTTAGACTCAAATTTGCTTCTTCAGTGCTGGCAATAAATATGGTTATCACTACACCTAGGTGAATTGAATTTTACACTCATACTCAGGACTTCGGGCAAGCCACTTCTTTTTACTTTTTCCTGCTATTGAAAATAGATTTTTTTTCTCACATAATATATCCTTATTATGGTTTACCCTCCCTCTACTCCTCCCAGTTCCTTCCCGCCTCCCCTCCCAACTAGATTCACTCCCTTTCTGTCTCTCATTAGAAAACAAACAGGCTTCTAAGGGATAATGATAAAGCAAAATATAATAAGATAAAACAAAAGCTAACCCATTGTAATTATACAAGACAAACCAACAGAAGAAAAAGAGCCCAGGAGAAGGCACAAGTCAGAGACTCCCCCCCCCCTCATTTGCACACTTAGGAATCCCGTAAAAATACTAAAATGAAAGTCATGATATATACACAGAAGGCCTGGTACAGATCCATGCAGGCCCCATGCGTGCTGCCTCAGTCTTTGCGAATTCATAGACACTTAGCTCATGTAGATTCAGAGGGTCTTGCGTTCTTAGTGTTCCCTATCCCCTCTGGCTCTTATACTCTTTCTACCTCCTCTTCCAAAGGGTTCCCTGAGCTCTGAGGAAAGGGATTTCATGGAGACATCCCATTTAGGGCTTAGTGTTCCAAGGTCTCACTCTTCTGTGTGATCTATGGCTATGGGTTCCCATCTGCTGCAGGAGGAAGCTTTTCTGATGGTGGCTGAACAAGACACTGATCTATGAGGATGGCAGAATATCATTAGGAATCATTTATCACTACGTTTTTTATTTTTTTTTTCAGACTAGTATTATTAGGGTTTACCCTAGATCCCTGGGCTTTCTAGTCTCAGGTTCTTGGTCATCCAATCAGCAACAAGTATGGGTTCTATCTGGTGGAGTGGGCCTTAAGTCAAATCATATGTTGGTTAACAAACTCTCATGTATCCCAGGCTGCCTCCTGTCTCACCAAATAGCTCAGGATGACCTTGAAATTTGATCCTCCTATTTCACCTCTGGAAAGGAGCACACCTCATTTTGTAGTGCTGGGATCAAATTCAGGACTTTGGGCACACTAAGCAATCACTTGCCAACTGAGCTATATCCCCCATCCCCCATAATGTACTTTCTACTTCTAAAGACCATATGGGAGGGGGGTGGTCCATACTGGGTTTCATGGTCTAAGTTGATGTGGATGACTGACCAGGTCTCTTCCTCAAGAGGGCACCAGATCTCATTACAGATGGTTGTGAGCTACCATGTGGTTGCTGGGAATTGAACTCAGGACCTTTGGAAGAGCAGGCAGTGTTCTTAAGTGTGCTGAGCCAGGCATACACACAGGCAGAACACTGCACATAATACTTCGAAAGTGTTCATTCAATTAATCTTCAGGCACAGTATACCTAAGAGTGAAGTTTTTCAGACAGAATGGAAACTTCACAGGTTATATATAATTGAGAATTGATTTTATTGCAAGTTCAAGGTGATCCTTAGGTACTTAGTTCAAGGTCAGCTTGGGATATATGAGATCTTTGGATGAAACAAAACAGCTCATAAATATCTTTTGATACTTGAGCAAAACTTTATTGTGTTTTTATCATTTCTGCCCTTTTCCCTTTCTGAAAAAAATCTATGCAACTCTCTTTTTTCTGTATTAATTTTTTTTTTGGTTTTTCGAGACAGGGTTTCTCTGTAGCTTTGGAGCCTGTCCTGGAGCTAGCTCTTGTAGACCAAGCTGGCCTCGAACTCACAGAGATCCGCCTGCCTCTGCCTCCCGAGTGCCGGGATTAAAGGCGTGCGCCACCACTGCCCAGCCTCTGTATTAATTTTTAAAATTACACTGTTTATTTAATGTGTGCATGTATATGTCTGTGCACTTACCCCTGTGTGTGTGAAGGTCAGACAACCTTCAGGCGTCAGTTCTTTCCTTCTGGCATAGGACTTCCAGGATCGACCTCATGACTGTCAGCATGTACCCACAAGTCCCCACTGAGCCATGTTGGTGACCCACTGTCACAGTCTATATATTTGAAGTTTAAACATTCATTGTTTATATTCTAGCTATATAGGACATTTGTTGATTTTTATCTTTTCATCTGGCCATATTTGCCTCAGCCCTAGGAAACCAGTATTTAAAAATACTATTGCTCTTTTGATTGTTCTGGAATTATCTTTCAAACATGTCTATAGTTCATACTTCAAAGCTCTAATTTGTAATCTCTGGCTCCTACTTTTTATTGGGGGGAGGGCAGCAGCGAGAACAGGTCCCACTACGCAGCCCAGTCTATCTTTGAATTCACAACTGTTCTCAGGCTTGTGCCATTTAAGCCTGCCTGGGACAGTTTTTGAGGCTTTTTATTTCGTAGAACTAGGGTGGAGGCTGAAGATGCCAACCACTTTTTTCTAGACACAGGACATTGACTAACCTCTCACAGGGATGACTGTTGGCACACCTTACTGACATCCAAGCCGGAACTCCTGTAGCTATGGCGTCAAGTCTTTGAACGGCTTAAAGCCAGCACTTCCGTCTGAGAAAGAACACAGAGCAGAATACCCGGATCTTGCCCTGTTGGCATCATACAGAACAAGTACACCCAGCTGATGCATGTGCAAGTACACGCAGGTGCAGTGAGTAGCAGTGATGGGAAAGGGTGCCCGACAAAATAGTCCTCTGGGTGCCACAACTTGCCAAAGCTGTGAAGTAAAACTGGGGTATGGGAGCCAAATGGAGATAGTATGAACTATTTTTAAATATCTTCCACATTTGTTTATTGGCTGGTGGGGTGGAGGTCAGAGGACAACTGGTAAGCGTTTGTTTGAGGCTTCTCCTTGATGACTCGAGGGAATCAAACTCAGGTTGTAAGGCTTAGCAGCAAGTGTCTTTACTAACTGAGCCACCTGGTAAGCCCACTAGTGTTTTTGTTGTTTATGATGATCTGTGCAATCTAAGACTGTTCAGGATCACACATTGTAGTGTTCTGTCCCTTTAGTTTACTCATTTTTAACCTGGGGTGTTTTGTTTACCACTAGTCTTATGTGAATGTTCACATTTGGATAGGAGATTGGTTTTTAAGTATTGGGGTAGAATCTAGAGGCTCCTGTTTGCTAGATAAAGTGCTCTACCATTGAGTTACAGCTCCAGGCTTGGAACTCACAATTTTAATAAAGGTTAGCTTCTTTTGTTGTAACCTAATCCCTCTGTTCATGGCTGCCTGATGTTCTGTTAGAGTCAGGTTATGAATCTGTGGCAAAAAGACCTTCATAAGTGGTATTTCTGTCCTTGCTAGTATATTACATCAGAAGGCCCAGCATATTACATAATTGACTTGCCATTTAGTTAAGGCAAAGTCCTCCTGCTTTCTTTACTATAAATACAAACTCCCCCCCCCCCGCATTGTAGTTAATAAGGTGTCTACAAGCCACAGCCTGGTTTTAACTCCTGTTTGCCCTGGATTCTCCGCAGGTGCTTTTGCTACATGTCATGAATCCGTTTCTTTAGCTTCACCCCTGCTTTGCTCCTGTTTCTAAATTTCCTTTCTCAGGTGACCTAACAATCACCCTCCACCAGATCCTCTGCCTTTATCTTCTCCCTGCACTCAGCTAAGACACCTTGCTGATTCTCAGAAGCCACTCCTAAATCAGGTACCTCCTCTATTTCAATGATCCCACAGCCTTCTAATCAACCTGTACTCTTAGGGTATCTAGCCTCTCTTTTCTAGGCCATTCTGTATGCTGTGCCTAGATTTTTCTCCCCACATTTAAATCTGATGGAGTCACTCATTACCCTGATCAGTATTAATTATGTATCTATTGATCTTGATTTCTGTATAGACGATAAGTATCCAGGATCTTTATAATTCCATAAAAACCAATTTGACCTTATCCACCTCCTTATCCTCTACTACTCCCTGACTTTCCTCTAAACTCAGGCCAGAGTGAACTCACCATCCCTCAGAAACTTCCAGCTCATTGCCAACTTTACACATTCATTCCTGTCACTTCCTTAACTTGGGATTCCTCTCCTCACTTAGCCCAGTCACATTCTCGCCTATTCTTCCTAGACTTCTAGGAATTACAATCTTGTCTTTAAAGACTTTCTATTCCCTTCTGCACCACAGTGAGTTACCTTCTGCTCAAGCCTATCCACTCCCCAGTTCTCATGACTTTCTTACTCGGTGTTAGGCCCATAGACCACTTACGGCATAAGAGAGAAGGGCTTGCTGAAATAAATTGACAAAGACTAAGTAGGAGGATACCATACAAATTTATTATCATGAAATGGGAGAAAATCATGGAGATGGGAGCCAACGTTACCAATCCACTGAACAGAATCCCACAACTTATACAGCACTTTTTCTATGGCAAAGGGGGAGAGTGGGGAGTTGAGACAATTCTGGGGGCTTAGAAATAATTATTAGGGGGATTGATGAGATTGTAATTGAATTGTAATGAGCCCAAGGGACAGACATTATCTTGTAATAGAAGATCGACGTCTACTTAGTTGTAGCTTCATTCCCCAGTCTTTCAATCTTCTAAGCTAGGTAATAGGACGTGGAAGGGAGGTAGGTGGCAATTATATTCCTTTGGCACCTTTGCAGTCTGTTCTTAAAGCACGTGAGGAGCAAATTCAGGGGGAAGGAGTGGGCGAGAGAGAGAGAGAGAGAGAGAGAGAGATAGGTGAGAGTAGCAAGAATATTTTCAAGTAATTTCCATTTTCTTTAGATTAAGTTACTCAACATGCTAACAAAATAAGACAAAAATCCCATCATCTTCTGGAGGCATTGGTTTGTGAGTTCCAAAAAAGTATTTAATACATGTTTTTTTTTTTGAGCTAACAGTTGGCATCAGCAGTTTTCTAAGGAGACATGACACTGATATAAAGCTTTGCAGATCCTTGTATGACACATACATGTTTTTCACACAGACTACAACAATATATGTAGCCTTAACTTCATGGCAATCTCCATGTCTGCATTGCTTAATTCATATTTAGTGGGCTTAAGAACATGAAATAAATTCAAAAGGGTCAAGTAGTTTTCCTCTTCACATGAATACATACTTACTACTGGTAATAGAACAGAGCAAAGACCATGCTTAGATCATGGTCATACATCTCATGCTAAAAGATGCAAACCAAAACCCTCAGGATGAAGGCTTTAATATTACAATGGATGATATTACTCTAGGTCCCCAAAAAGAACGAATCAGTGACACAGGATTTTCGCTGACTCCTTGTGATCCTCTTTCTCCAAAGGGCCTCAGCTGAAACAAACCATTACAAAATCATGTACTAATTACGAAGGGCAGTGCCTTCCCAGGAGTAGAGGCGGTCACCCCTAAAAATGCTTGCCTAGCAAATAACAGTTGGCTAACAAATTCATCCTAAGCGTAAGATTCAGGATTCTTCCCATGGAAGTAGATGTTCCTTCCTAAACTGTATAAATCTTGACAAGTTGGACAAAACTTCATCCCTTTCCTTAGCAAAACACACAAATTCATCCACAAAGGTAAAAGAACAATATCTGCCTTTCAGGGACTATAAGAAGATACTGATTAAATTCAATGAGGAAAATACTTCTGTAAACAAATTGTAATATATATCTTAATGAAGTGTATGCGTGTGTTCTTTGTAACATGGGTATAGAAGTCAGAGGACACCTTTTTGAAATCCCATTTTCTACTACCATGCCAGTCTCAGGAATTGAACTCAGGTTGGCAGGCTGGCAGCAGATGCCTTCACCTGCTGGCTGAGACAGTCAGTAGCCCCAATTTGTAATTATAACTTACTTTCAGATTTTTAAAAAATCTTTTAATCAGTGTTGGCTATATAATGATGTCAACGGCTTGTACTTGAAATTGGGTTAGAGAAATGGCTCAGCTGTTAAGAACACTTACTGCTCTTCCAGAGGACCCAAGTTCCAAGTTTGGTTCCCAGCAACCATGTGGTGTGGCTCCCAGATACCTGTAAACTCCAGTTCCAGAGGATCCAACTTATCTCTGGCTTCTGTGAATACTGCGTATTGCCCACTTCTTTCTTCCTATTGTACTGATGTAATAATACTCTAGAGATGTATGGAAAAAAAAACCTATGTGATAGAATGTAGATTCTAAAATATGAAGTAATTTAAGATATAAGAGCTTGTTAGGAACAAGCCTAAGCTATAGGAGGAACTTTCATAATTAAAAAAAAAAAGAAATGTCAGGGGAAGGTGGTAATGGTGACACATGTCTTTAATCTCAGCAGCATTTTGGAGGCAGAGGCAGGTGGATCTCTGCGTGTTCAAGGCAAACCTGGTCTACAGAGAAATATTAGGGGAAGTGTTCTTGGAAAACAGTTATTGGGAACTCAGAATGACAGGATTGGTTAGAGAGAGAGAGAAGCTGCCCACACAAACAGAACTGAGAGTGGAGATGATTTTGCAAAAAAAAAAAATCTGAAACACAACACATACTACCCATACCCTCCTACCCACTACACATACCCAAGGATTGTCTCATTAAGGAACACAGGTTGGGGTCTTCAGAACCTTCTTCTTGGCCATAGACTGTTCCATGGGAGAAAGCCATGCTAGGGTGAAGGGCAGTTCCCAGTCAGAGTCACTAATGTTTCCCTGGCAATCAGAAACCCCGGCATGCATATTATGATTGTCTGTACCCTGTAGATGGGAATTTGACTGGAATTTTCAGAAGGTACATGGCTTTTTGAAATTGCTATTTTAAATTTCATTCAAATATTTTTCCAAATAATTAAATGAAAAACTTTTTTGTGATAAAATTAATTCTAGTACCTACTGGTCAAGAAATAAACTACTATTCATCAATAAAAAAATAATAATACTCTAGAGAAATGTTTCTCAAATATCATTGTGCCTGCATGTCACCCAAGATTCTTGTTAAGATGAAGTTTTTAATTAATGGGATAAAGAGTCTACATTCTAGGGTCATTTCTAGTGCTGCTAGATCCAAGGACCAGGTTTTGAGCAGGAGAGTCACACTTGAAGTTCTCAATAGTAGGGTTATCAAAGAGTTCTCCAAAACGCTGTAGTTCATCAGAAGTTCCAATGACAGGGTCTTTTCTGCGTTCACGGTACCATCTTTCTGTTGTAGTTCCAGAACAATGCTAGTACATGAGCCGTGATGACTTCTGGGACATATTATCCCCTGAAATTGTATCCCTGTATATGAGGTAACAGCTGAAGCGGGAAAATCTGGCTCACATTTCCCTCACCCCCTCTCCTGAAATACATTATAAAAGAATCCTGTGACCCACCTTAAAGCAGACTTCTTTTTTTTTTTTTTTCGATTGTTTCATAAATATTTTATTGTTCTGGGACGTTAGTTGTATTTGTTGGTTTCCTCTTAAGCATTTTTTTATTTATTTTTCCATACATTGTTTTGTTTTATTTTTTCCATTCAAGAACATAATTAAAGAAATAAAATTTTTTTTCCTTTCTTCCCCTTCTCCCGGTCCCCT
>PVIU01026709.1:0-21571 GCA_004026605.1 Ondatra zibethicus | reverse complement strand
GGAGGGGGAGTGGAGAAGCGAGAGGGAAATGGGAGGAGCGGAGGAGGTGGAAATTTTGAATGGTACTATTTATAATGCAATAATAAAAAATTAAATGTGAAAAAAAAGAAATTGATGAAACCAGGATATGCTAAACTTGTTCATATGGCAAGAATCACAGTGTGAGTTCTCTTAAAGTTGCCAGAAAAAGAGAAGAAATGGGGAGGAACAGAGGGAGGAAAAAGAAGAAAAGGGAGAGGAAGGAGAAGGAGGAGGAGGATAATGAGAAGAAGGAGGAGAAGAGGAGGAGGAGAAGGAGGAGGAAGAAGAGGAGGAAGATTTTTTTAAGAGAATAAAATTATGGCCTGTCTCTCTTAGGTGCATATGCTTAAAGTATAAAACTGAGCCAAAATCATGATGTTCTATATCTATGCAGCATTTTTCTTATCAAAAGGAAATTACACTACTCATGTTAGCTTTTGAGTATACATTACTCTAGAGCATTTAAGATATATTATATACATGGATATGTTTCAAATAAAATAATCAAATTAATGAATACATGAAAACAAACAGGTCAATGGCAATAAAATTATTATTTTGGAACTCTCAGGGCTTTCCTGAACAATAACTCATAGGAATATTTAATGCCTTACACTGAGAAATTTTTTAATAATCTATGTCTACTTTTAACTCTTAAGTTAGTTATATTTAGATTCAAGTAACTCTGAAGATGCAAAAGTAAGAGAATAATTTAAATTTCACATTTGGTAAAATTGGGAAAGAACTCATTTGAGTAAATATTTTTACAAAGCACTACTGAATTTATAAGATACTTTATGATACTGACACAGACTGGGGACTCATTATCAGAAAATTTTTAGAATGGTCAAAGGAAAGTATAAAAGAGAAAAATCTTAGGAAGTATTTTGAAAAACATAACATAATATATTTTATACATATTAGTGTATTATATGTTATATTTGTAATATATGTATAGATTTCATATTATTATATATGTGTGTGTTTGTGTGTGTCTGAGTGTGTCTGTGTATGTGTGATAAAATAGCCTCTCTTGCTGACTGAGGCAAGGGAGAAGAGCTGGTCTTAGATTTGTTTATGAATTGTATTGATTAATCTCAATTAAATGTGTCATATTATTTGTTCATTTTGTATATGTATGATTAGTTTGAGAACTCATTTGTATAAATGACAGGGATGCTATTTTGTCTCAATGACTCATTAAAATCATGTCTTCCCCAAGTTCTTTCTAGAACCATGCTAACTTTCTGGCCACTCTTCATGCTTTTCTTGTATCTTTAGTTATTGCCAATAGACTAGAACTTTAAATGATATAGTAATGAACATTTTGCATCAGCTAAAACATATAAAGAGAATTGTGTGGAAATTGACATGTCTTTAAAATACAAATCTATTTAAGCATTCTAGGCTGGTATAATCTTGAATTATGTCAGGACTAGATTTTACAGTCAAATCAGTTATAGCCAATATTGTGAACTCTTAGTGTTTCATAGTTTTTCTTTAGATTAATCAAAAATAAAATAAAATATATTTTCTTGTGTTATTTTATAAGTTAAAACATTGATAGAAAATTAAAATTGTGATTATATTAATGGTTAACATAAAAATAATCATAACTGGACTGGTAGGATGGTACCTGAATTCAGATCTTGCTCATCCACCCAAAATTATTATGTGGAGCTACCCAGCTGTAACACCAATGCTGAAGGAGGCAGAGGTAGTATGATCCTGGGGGCTTGGCTGCTAGTGAGCATAGACAAAGTCTCAATGTTCAGGTTCAGAGATCTTACTCCAAGAATTAAAATGGGGAGATAGAATTATCAGACACTGACCTCTGGTCTCCACATGTGCATGCAAGGTTGAACACACCAGTACATACACAGATACAAACCACATATGCATATCACATACATATACACAGAAAATAAATAATAATAGTAATAACTAAACTGAAAGATCTGTAGTAAGTGAGGTGCTCTCAAAAGACTACTGCATACTTTGCTTGATAAATATATAATAGGTACTTAGTTATCTCTAAGATAACAAATGAAGATGCTAAAACTTAAAGTATGCTTCTACCTTGCACAAGGACATAGAGCTAATAAATGGCTCAGCTAAAAATTTAGTCCAGAGTTTGATTAAAGACTATGCCTGTTAATGCTGAAGTAATGACTCAATTCTGAATGTTTCCTGTTTTCATACACTTTTATCTACTCTCCCATGTACCATTTCACACATTTGCAGGGATGTTTATATGATTTGAGAATATACAAGTTGCCACAAAACACAATGCTTCTCTGTATGTGGCTAACTGATCTATGCAGAAACCAAATACATAATGTCCTCCAGTCACCTGTGTTACTGGCTCTGACTACAGGAACAGATGGCTTGCCAGGGACTGTACAGTTGCACATAGACATTATGGATGAAAATAAATGGAAATCTTAAAGCTGAAAAGCAATGCTATATAAGAATCAGCTATACTCTTTTTCCAAAAAATATTTTCTATACAATCAAATAATAAATGGTATTTTGGAGATATTTGTAATGATTTGACCATAATCATAGACATGAAAATATGTGTATTCAAGTGAGTTAAATTTGATTACAATGTGTTTGATGAACCAAGTGTTTGTCGTATGCTTGTCTTATTCACATCACCTACACAGGTTGAGAAATGGACAGAACATTGTAAACAGTTAAGGAGAATATAAAACCTTTGGTAATACTGAAATTTTTCATTCATTATCCTTTACTGATATATATACTAATGTATAATATATATACCGATATACTAATCATAGGAGTTAATAGCCACATATCATACTTAAAATATGTATTTGCTGATAATATCATAGTCTGTGTCATCCCCAACAGTCCCAGACCTTGCTTCAGATATGCAGGTTTGCATAGTCCTATCCTAGTGAGTTTACCAGAGTCTTTCCTACCCAAGATGTCCCGACACATCCAATCCAAGCTCTAATTGTATACCTCGTGGATCAGTCTACCTGAAATAGGTTAGAATTTTCCATCTGACTTACAACCAATAAAAGAAGCTAACATATCCACATCACTTCACAAAAAACAAACATTATGAAAGCACAAGACTATATGCCATCCCTCAAAGAAATGAAAAACCCCACCCACTACTTCTATAAACATGTTCTCCAATTAGAATTGCCTAGATGGAGTGCATTGTGTGGGAAATCCTTCTGTATATGTATTATTTTTATTGTATTGTTGTATTATATGTATTATTTTTATTGGCCAGTGATAGGGTAGAGTAGAGCTAGGAAGGGAAAACTAAACTGAATACTGGGAGAAAGAAGGCTGAGTCAGAGAGAAGCCATGTAGCCCTGCCAGAGTCATATGCAGGATGGAACATTGCCAGTAAGCCAAAGCCACATGGCATACACAGATAAGTAGAAATGGGTTAAATTAAGATGTAAAAGCTTGCCAATAAGTAGCTAGCGCTAATACGCGAGGAAGTGATTTAATTAATACAGTTTCTGTGTGGTTATTTTGAGTCTGGGCACCCAAGAACGAGCAAGCAGCCTTCAACAACAAATTGGCACACCAATGTGTCTGACTACATCCATGTAAATCCTGTGGAAGCTTGGAAAGGAAATATAGACACAAAAAAATAAAGTTTAATGCATTTTTATCTGCTGGTGGCATCCTGCAGCTTTCTTAAAAGAGGTCTTCCTGATTCAACAGTGCTGAAAAAATAACTGTGCAGTTTCAAAATTGTGGCTTCCTGGTTTGCCAGCACAAACAGTGCTAACTCTTTCAGGGTAGGTCCAGCTATGAAGCATTTAAATGGGGTATGTGAGCAGAGTGCTCCCACTTGCTTAATGGCAACATAGACCCACTATGTACCTAAAATTGTGTCAATGTACATGGCTATCAGAGGTGGCAAACATGTCTCCACCATGTTGGACTGGACAAAGCAAGCAGGCAGGGACATGTTGGCCCCAGCCACATCTGCTCAGCATTAAAAAACATGCTCTTGGTCAAAAGATAACTACAGATACACAATAAAGACAAATTCATATGGAAAAAAAACCTCCAAATGCATCACAGTGTTGGATAAATGTAAGTAGGCTTGGGAAAGAGAAGAAAAAGTAAAAAGACAGTAAATGTAACATAAAAGAGTACAGACAGTCATAGGTTAAAGAAGCAAATTAATAAAATAAACATTAAACTTGTAGAAAAACTGATAGAGTAAGAAAAATGAGCCAGATAAAAATGGAATATACACAGAGAGTCTGGATTATGTATATTATTGTGTTTCCTTTAAATTTTTTGACTGTTAAGGAGCTAAGTACAGAGAGACATTTCATTGTGTGGGCTGCTAAGCTAAACCAACATATATGTTTTAAAAGTATCTTGACTTCAGAATTTGGGTCTAAGGATTTGTTGCCCTGGAAAAGAGGTCCTTCTTTTGTTTCCACAGAAAATGATAACCTATGGATCCCTTCCAGACTAATGTGGTTTGATGGACCAAGATCCCCCAAAAGGTCACCAAGAATACCCCCAAAAATATTTTGCCCAACAAAAAGCTGGATGCAGTTTGGAGAAAACTACACCCATATTTTCTAAATGATTGTTTATAAATATTTGTTTACATTTAAAAGGGGATATGCTATAGATATTTGTATTGGTGTGGCTCTGAGACTATTGATACAAATTTAAGGTCAATTTTTGTGATATATATATATATATATATATATATATATATATATATATATATATACTCTTGTATGGTGTTTGTGCCTCTCATTTAAAAATGTAACGCATAATTAAGAAATATAGGTTAATAGATAATCATCTATAATAGTCAAGCTTGTAGTCATGTTAGTTAGATTTTCTAGATATATAGAAACATATTTCAGTTGATAGATAATTTTCAAACCTTCCAAAGACCTATGGGAATATGGCATTTAAAATGTTTTAAAAACTGAGGATTTTTTATGACAGTTAAAAATCTGCTCCTGGCAGCACCAATCTACTTCAAGAGGATGATAGACACAGAAGTGGCTCCTCATGGAGTTGGTTAGCCATTTGGGCAAGAAGCTGTTCTTTCTTGGATTGCTTAATGTTATGCTGTATGAACTGGACATGCAGGATCCAGAAAGAAATGACTGCTGAATTTGCCTAAAGAAGGTGAGAAAGTCCTTTGGAGTTCCTGTTTCATGAAAGAGTCTGCCAGATATTCTGCAGGACACAGAAGAAAGTGACCGACATACTGCCAATATAGGCAGAACTGTTTTTGAAATGGCCTGCTTTTTAAGTCTGCTGGATACTATGGACCAATAGGCTGAAGATGGGTGCCCACAACATTACAGAAGAATTTTGGGTGACTTTCCAGTCAGCAAGATGTCTCCGTCAACACTAAGGTTTGGAAGTTGCTTACAATGTACTTCCTGTTTACTTAAGTATAGAGAATTAGGTTGGTACGATGAATAACTAGGCCAGCTCAATAATAACAATTATAATTTAATGATTATAAGGGGAAAACTCATGCTACAAGAGTGGGAGGTCTGACTTCCTATATGTCCGGCAGGCACCATGCAGAGAGAGTACACACCTGAATTCTCCCAGGTTTTCCTCCTCTGCTGCAGGTAGCCATACCTTACTTAGGTGTGATTGGTTGACACATCATCTCCCACTTTTGTCTAAACAAGATCAATCCAAACCCAATACAACTATATACAATAGGAAGAGATAACAAATATAAAATTACAAAGAATAAACAATATCAAGTAAGGAACGCATAACAAAAGTTTTACTAAACATTCTATTTCAAGGAGTCTAAATATTGCATTGAAATTAAGCTTGGCTAAATCATGAGGAAGGTAACTAAAATTACCTAATCAAAGATCTGAGAAGGGAAACAATATTACCTGAGTGAACAGGAAGGGCAATCGAGAAACTTCCAAAATGTGCAACAAATGACAGAGACAACTGACTACCTGGGCAATCACCCAAAGTCTCATTTGCAATGTTGAAGCAACCAACTTTGGCTAAGGCCTAACGTAACTGACATACCATTTTCAAAGGCAAGAAACTTTTTAAAACTATCTCACCCTGTCCTGGCAGGATATGACAGTCCTGTTTTATCCATTTATGGATACTCTATATCTCTGTCAGTGATTGAGGTATGGGCATTTCTTTGCCCAAAGGCCAGTTTTGCCAAGAAGAAAGGCTCCAGGTGGAGTGTCTTTGATGCTCAACATTTTCTCAGGAATAGATCAGTGTTGCCAGGAGCGATTGTGTCTCACTACTACGGAACTCTAAGTTAGATTAAAGGCCATTTTCTACAGCTCTTTGAAGAGGTTTAAGATTATCTATCTATAGTGAATATAATCTCTATGTATCTAAAGAACCTAATTAGTCTAACTATAAATATGACAAAATTAGATGACTATTGATCTATAATTCTCAATACCTATCTAACTTAAAGACTAAGACAATAAACAACTGTGCAATAAATGGGGACAATGACCTTCAAATGTAAACAATGTATAAGTATCTTGATCAGAGGTAGTAATGTACACTGCAATATGGTAAATATATATATATATATATATAAACACATAAACAATGATTTAACAGAGATAGATTTAAACAGATTTGAACAGAGGTAGAAGCATACATGCATACAATATTTAATATAATTTAACTTTGTATCAATATACAAGAATTGATACCAATATAATTGTCTAAAAACAATAACTCACAAATACCAATCTATTATCCCATCATCCAATTATCCCTCTTTTTTAAAAAAAAATCCCTGAGCCTATAAAATTCCTCCCCCATCCCTCAACCATATACCAATTATAATCAACCCCTAAATGATGTCCCTAAGCCTGAGGGCAAATTTTGCTGGGAGAGGGACATCATCCTGTAAAATTGCTTATAGCTGTCATTGGGGCAATGTTCTTTCTAGGGGATCCTGTTAAAGTAAATGAGGGTTAAATTTCAAGATTAACATTTGGCCTGATAAAATTGTAAATAGTCTCTGAGGATTTTGTGGAGGTCTAGCCAGAATGTTGTAAAAGATGTGCACCATTTTAGCTAACCAAGTTGGAACCATTCCGTGCAGCTGGTACTCAAAACAGGTCTTGTAGTACTGCTATCAGCATCATGACATCATATTAACCAGGTGGAGTTGTTGTTGTAGGGCCCTATCTTTTTCCTGGAAACTTTAAAGATTACTACAGGAAAATTTATTGTTTATTATGGAAAACTTAAGCATTATTTATATAGACATACATACATAGTCAATGAAAGGTATGATAAAGACAAAAATAGATATGAAGAAAGGCAAAGAAGTTTTATAAATTATGTTTTACTTCTGTCCCATATCATGGCTCTTGACATGAGACAGAAACTCTGGGTTGTCTCTTGACAACAGGCTTGGAATTAGAGAGGGACTGAGCCAGAGTCCAACTGCAAAACCAGCTCTATATATTTATAAATATAAGTACATTCATATATATCTAAAAGTATGTTTTGAATATTTTCACTTACAGAACCTATTCAATTTTGTTGCTGATCCTTATTGGGCTGTAAATTGTTTCCATCTGTCAGTATTCAAACATCCAGGGTCCCTTGAATTTTTTGAAGATCAGTTTTTTCCTGAGGAGATAAGAACAGAACCCTGCCACCATCCTACATGCTTTTCTTACCACCTGTATGATTATCATCATTGTGGATGAGCTGTCATATCCTTCTGGAATCTTTGATGGAGTTGAAGGATAGTTATAGTTATAGTTTTCCTTAAATATGATAAAAGATAAGTAGATATAAATATTGTAACTGTAGTTCTTGCTTGATACCTGCTTTTTAATATGTAATTATATGTTGTTAAAATTAAAACCATCCTTTTTATTTAAACAGGAAGCGGGAAATGGTGTGGAAAGTCCTTCTGTATATGTATTGCTTTTATTGGTTAATGAATAAAGAATCTGCTTTGGCTGAGTAGAGATAGGTGGGGAAATCTAAACTGAATGCTGGGAGAAAGAAGATGGACTCAGAGAAAAGACATGTTGCCCTGCCAGAGACAGATGCAGGATGGAACCTTGCCAGTAAACCATAGTATGTGGTAAAAGTCAGATTAAAGAAATGTGTTAAATTAAGATGTAAGAGCTATCCAATAAGAGGTTAGAGATAATAGGCTTATTAATTAAATACAGTTTCTGTGTGGTTATTTCAAGTCTGGGCAACTGGGAATGAACAAGTGGCCTCCTACTTCAACAAAACTTTCCAAAATTATAAGACACACAAAATGAATATGCAATAATTTTAGAACCCAATGAAAATAGTATTTCTATTCATTCTGGCCATAGAAGAAGAATCTTAGGTCAACAGTACAGACCAAAATCTTTAACAAGAGTCATAGAAGAAGTATTCTCCCAATTAAGAAAAGACATATCTGTAAAGACACAAGAACAAAAAGAAACAAGAGCAGAAAAGAAACTGCTCACAATATGTTATAGCTAAAACAATAAATATACAAAACAAAGGATATTTAACACTGCAAGATAAAAAGTATAAATCACATATAAAAGAAAACCTATAAGAAAATTGTGACTGACCTCTCAATGGAAATCTTAAAAGCCAAAAAGTCTGGATAACTGTACTTTAAGTTCTAAAATACCACAGACTCCAACCTGAATTATGGTACTTAGCCAAACATTGTGTAACAGCTGAAGGAGAAAGAAGAGCTTCCCATCATCAACAGCTCCTTGTCTGAGTCCAATAAATAAGAGGAAACTCATTCCAGCACTCTAATGTCTAATACTCAAGGCTGAAGAAGACATAGTCGCTAGGGAGGAGCTGTTTGTGCATTTTAGAAAGCATACTTTCAGCAGCCAATGAAAGAGAAATTTCGTTGACCAGTGATTAATTTTTGCCACAAAGAAAGCAAACTCTATATGGAGATTTTTTGATGACCATCTTCTCTCAGGAAAACTGGTGCTGCCAGAAGGAAACGTGTCTCATTGTCATGAAAAGCCTATGTTATCAAAACATTTTAAATGCCACATTCTATAGGTTTTTTAATTCTTTGAAGATCACCTACATCTCTAAAATATATCTCCCTATGACCTTGAAAACATACCTAACATGACTATAGGTTTGATAGTTACAGATGACTAACTATTAACCTATTTTTCTTTATTATTCTAAATAGCTTTCAAAGACTAAAACATAAGGCAACCTCTGAAAATGAACTGCATAGGTACAATACCTTAAACAAGAATAGAAACAAATACACAGTATAACAAAAATAACATTCAATTTGTATCAATATAAAAAATCCATGCCAATGTAAAATGTTGAGACTAGTGGTTGTTTAAAAGTAGACTCAACAATCCACCAATTTATCCATCACTTCTATACTGTACCCTCCCCCCTTTTTCCTTCAGAAAAAGATCCCTAAATCTAACCTTCTTTGTTTAGTTTTCTCTCTGACCATAGCCAGTAACATGTTGTAACCACCCCTCTTAAATATTGATAAATATCCATAGCCCACCAAATGACCAAAAATTATCTACCTAACTTTTTGAATGTGGATATCATGTTTTCTAGACTGTTTCCTATTGTCTGGGGGCAATGACATCATTAGGAGACCCTGAAAAAATTAAGGTAACTTTCAAGTTCTGGGAGAGTTAGCTGTTGTCCAGACTCAGTGTGATGGAGAAATACAAAGTTTATCTGAATTCTTGGCTGGAATAGTCTGTGAGGGTGAATCATCTCAGCTAGCAGCCTTGAAGCTGTTCTAGATGCAGAACTCTGAGGAAAATGTAACAGGCATTCTGAGAGGCTGGATCACCTGGGCCACCAATTTTTACTGGTGTCTGATTCCCTTGCTCTGAAAATATACAAACTTTTAAAGCTAATATACATATCTGTATTAACACAAAGATAGAATGTATGGTATACACAGGTCAGTCAAAGATAATTTGTTCTGTTTGAACAACTTTATAAGTCTGTTTGCGCTACATAACCAAACTGTAATATAAATCTCTATCCATGTCATATGAAAGGATGGCATGTACTAATAATTCATGAAGGGGCCATACATAGACAAATTTTCCTTTGGCCAACAGCTCACAAAAAATGACATGGAGACTTATTAATTATGAAAAATTGGCAGATGGCTTAGGCTTGTTTCTAACTAGATCTTATAACTTAAGTTAACCCATTTCTATTAATTTGTTTTCTGCCTCATGGTTTTATTGCATTATCTCTGTATGTCTGTTCCCTTCTTATCCACTGGTAACTCTGCCTTTTCTCCTCACAGAGCTCTCTCTGTCCAGAAGTCCCTGCTATACCTCTTACCTAGCTATTGGCTAGTTAGTTTTTTGTTAGGTTTTGTTAAACCAATCACAGTGGTACATCTTCACACAGTGTAAAGAAAAATTCCAGTACATGTAATAGCCAGATAATCAGAATGTGTGCTATTGATGTGTGTTTTAGACATAAAAGGAAAGCTGAGTACATGGTCGCCTAAACAAGACCTATAAAATAATAGCACTAGTTGGTATGCCAAAGCGGGTGGGGAAAATTTCCCAAGAGTCCACTACCAGGTGATGTGTTGCAGGCAATCTTTGCTGAATGAGGAAAAATTATTTTTCTCCAGGGACATACTCCTTTATATGTAGGGCATTAGTGAAGTCCTGAGTGAATTTGTGCATTGTTTGACATGGGCACAGTCATGTCAAGGACCTAATGCCCCAGCCCCAAATTAGTAGGCAAGCAAGGCTCAGAGGGATAGCAAGCCTCTATCTCGTCCATGTGCAGAAGTGGATAATGTGTGCAGAGAATATCCTCCGTAGCTTTCTCCCAGAGATGCTTATTATCTGAAGAATGCTGCATTATAGAGACTGTTCCTTCCAAGATTATCTAAACCAGCCTCCTTGTTCAGCTGTATATAATAACCCTACCTCTTTATTTATCTGTATGTACCAACCCTGCTTCTTTGTTTCTTTGTATGGAATAACCCTGCTTCATTGTTCAGCTGTATTCATCAACTCCAGCCCCTATTCATCTATATATAATCAACACAGTGAACTTCCAGGCTACTGCAGTTTCTCCATAATAGCAAACCTAGATCACCTGATCCCAGGTTTTCTGTGCATCCATGTCTGTCAGTTCCATCTTCACTCCTGTACCACCTCAGTCAGGTCAAGCTGTGTAGCTATGCAGAACATGGTGTCTGTATGTTATCTAATTTCAAGTGTTCAACCCTGATCACATGTACATATGAAGAACTCTAAAGGGACTCAGATGGAGTTGGGTTGGGAGAATAAGGGAGAAAATGATGTAAAAATGTAACTTAAGTTAACTTAAATATGTAACTTAAGTAACTTAAGATTCTCAAAAATAGTCTTTAAAAAAAGAAGATAATACTTGCCAAAATTGACAAACATTGAAAGAACTGATGTGTTGATTTGCAGAGCATCTATCTGTCTATCCTGTATGAAATTCAATTTTAAATTATTTAGGGATATGATTTTTGTAATTAAGAAACAAACACTAAAAGGGAGCTGGTTGTTTCATAAATAACACCCAGCTCTAACCTTTGTTTTGCTTTTCTTTATTTCCATTTGTAGTCAAGGTCCCCTGATTCCCAAAGCAAATATATGGCATCAAGAAGCTCCAATTTCTGTGCTTACAACAGCGCATCAATTATTCTAGTGCTATATGCTATTTTATAATCTTAAAGAAAATTAAATACATATAGAAGTGAGGGGTCCCACTGGGCGGTGGTGGCGCATGCCTTTGATCCCAAGAGGCAGAGGCAGGTGGATCTCTGTGAGTTTGAGGCCAGCCTGGTCATGTTCTAAGACAGGCTTCAAAGCTACAGAGAAACCCTGTTTTGAAAAAAAAAAAGTGAAGAGTATCTCGGGCCCAGGGGCAAATCGTAGCACTCTAGTTTGCCATTTTCTCTCTACTTTTCCTTTCTGTTCAGAACATATAGTAATATCTGATTGACCAGAGTTCTATTAATTATACCTCATTATTATTTAACAATTCTTCAGGGTTCTTTCATCTTCTCTGTTAACAAGGATGAAATCAGAACAAGTTTCAATGTGAATTCTAACCTTGCATTTCTTTATCAAATACTCCTAAGAAATAAGCATGGACAGTGATGCCAATTTAGTAATTTAACTAGCAGAGAACTGGCTGTATAAAACAGATATTTTAGAGGACGGGAAAAATACTTTAGCTTCCTTTTACCTAGCATGGAGATTTTTATAATTAACAATATTTCAACTAATTACTGCAGCGTTAAGATTTCCTTCTAGCATTTTTTTTAAATTTCTGAAGTGTAAAATTATTACAAACATATAAAATATTCTTATAAATGTGCTTTTTACTGGAAATCTATTGCCACGTGAAGATGAAAAAAACTGAAACTAAAATTAAAGCTTCTCCATCAAAAATCATTCGGGTATGAATAAAATGAAGAGTTGCTATTATATGGATCGTTGCTAATTTGGGTATCAAAATTCACACCTGGAGATGAGGTGTAACTCAATGGCAGAAAGCGTGCTGAACAAGCACATAGCCTTGTGGTCTTATAGAAGGCAAAAAATAAGTACATGAATCAAATACAGAAAAATTCAAGTCCAAACTATATTCTTGACTCTTGAGTTATAATAATTCACAAAATTTTCTTTTAGAAAATTTTTGTAATCTTCTCTTAAGAAACTAACATATATAGAATGCAAAATGGAGAGGTAAGAAGAGAAAGACAGATTTTCTATAACAGAACAATCATACATTTTATAAAGAGGACACAGGATAGGCACAAAAGAAAAAGTTATTTGAGGAATAACTAGAAAAATAATATCAATATAGATATATTCACATACTAAAATGTAATAACTAATATCCTAAATAATCCTAACATTATCCTTATTACTAATATTATCCCTACTTTTAGAAATTTCATAAGAAAGTCTCTGCCTCTGTTTCCATCAGTTTCTGGATGAAGGTGGAACACTGGACTGAGCTCCCAAAGTCTAGTTGAAGAATGGGTGGAATGAGAATATGAGCAAAAAGATCAAGACCATGATGGGTGCACCCACTGAAACAGTCTACCTGAGCTAATAGGAGCTCACAAAGTCCAGCTGTACAGGGAAGGAATCAGCATAGGTCCAAACTATTCCCTCTGATTGTGATTGACAGTTGCATAGCTGGGTCAGACTGAGAGACCCCTGACAGTGGCACCAGGATTTATTCCTACTGCATGTACTGATTTTTTGGGAACCTATTCTCTTTGGATGTATACCTTGCTCAGCAAAGATATAGTAGGGAGGGCACTGGACCTTCCTTAAAGCAATGTGCCTTACCTTCTCTGAGGATTGGATGGGGGTAGGGTGGTAGGGTATGTGGAGGGAATGGGAGGAGGGGAAGAAGTGGGAACTTTAATTGGTATGTATAATGAAAAAAGATAATTTGTTTTCTTTTTTAAAAAATGAAAAAAAAGAAATTGCATAAGCAGGAGAAATGTTTTCAACAATATTACTGTTCTAGATTTTAAAGAAAGGCTTGAATATCCCTTTGTAATTATGGAATCATTTTTCCAGTGAAATCATTAAGCTTAATACAATCCCAATCAAATTCTTAGACTCTTCTTTCTGAGCAATTTGATAATCAATATTTAACCTATATAAACAATGAGGAATTAGAGATTTACTCCAGTATTCATCCAAAATATATTAGAAATAAAGAGAAGATAGATTTTAAAAAGAATAAGACGTTTAGGAATAAATAAGTATATATTTTATTTTCATGACTGTGACCAAAAACCTTTCCAGAAATAAATTAGTGTGAAGACATTGGAATGTAGAATTTGGAGTAACCATAATTTGTGTTCTCAGGCCAAGATAATTCACAATTGGCTCTGGAATATACCGTCTCTTCCCCTCTGTGAGGTGAGAAAGGTCATAGTTTCCTGACATCCTAGCAGCAAGAATTCATTGCAGAACAGATTTTACACTTCTACATGTACAGGAAAAAGAGAGTAAGACAGGAAGAGACCAAACATAATACCTGCCTAACAGATCTGCAGCAATATATGATGATCTACATCTTTGTTCTAGATATCACTGTTTAACTTACCAGCATCTCCAAGGAGTGCCACTAGGTTGGGTACCAAATGTTCAAAACAGAAAGCTGTGCAGGAGAAGACTTCATATTCAACTAATAGAAATAACTAATAAAAATTTAGTAGTTGGATTATCAACTTGATTTCAGTGTGAACAGCACACATTCTTCTTTAAAATATGATGATACAAGTTGTGGAAGTTGGCGAGTCAAGATTTATACACTTGTATATTAAGAGTGATCCTGCACTGTGTATATTCTGCAGGTCTTAAATTTTAAATTTTAGTGTGTGTGCGTGCATGCATGTGTGTGTATGTGCCTGTATGTGTGTATGTGTGTGTGTGTGTGTATGTGTGTATATACATGTATACATCTGCAGTTCATGGAACACATGTAGAAGTTGTTAGCTGTGGTCACTCCATTTTGGAAAGCTCCTACATTTTACTTGAATAACAATTGACAAAACTAAAGTGAACTGTTTTTCTGTATCTTGCCTCCTTTTCCTTTATACCTTACTAGGAGCATGCCACAAGAGATACTAAGTGATCATCAGCCATTCTTTAACACACACTTTCTGTTTATCCCTCACCATGATCAATGGGACCAAATAAGGAATATTTCCAATCCTCCTATTTCCCCCATTTCTGCCCTATAACTACTCAGTTTGTAAACAGATTGTGTTCTCTAACTCCTATAGCCCTCTGTAGGGTTTTCTCCACAAAGAAAAGCCTGTATTATCTTCAAGTTGCTCAACCCCTTTTACCTTTTCTTCTCATAGACATGACTGAGGCCAGAGGACAGCTTATGGGAGTTTTGACATGTACACAGTATTGTATGGTATTATAAACAAAAGCATTACCACTATAAAAAACCTGAACTCCCTCTATCCCTCCACTCCCAAAACACGATTATCACTGTTCACTTTATGTTACCCATAGTTATGCCTTTTCTAAAATACTTTCAGTTAGAATCATGAGACATGTAAGTTTTGTTGTTTTTATTTTAAAATGCAATAACATTTCTTCTCTGTCTTTTTATGAGTTGGTAACTACTTTATTTCTATTTTCTTTATTCAAAATGCCATTTCTTTATTTCTTTTAATTCTTTAGTTTTGTTTTATTTTGTTGTTATTTTATCAAAACAGGGTTTCTCTGGGTAGCAGCCTCGTGTAGGAGTTCCTTCTGTTTATGTGTTGCTTTCATTGGTTGAATAAAGAAATTGCCTTGGCCTTTTGATAGGGCAGAACTTAGGTAGGCAGGGAAAAGACAGAACTGAATGCTGGAAAGAAGAGCAGGGAGAAAGCTGTCATGGAGATACCAGGTCAGTCATGCTAAATCTTTCCTGGTAAGCCATGACTCGTGGTGAACACAGATTAATAGAAATGGGTTAAGTCAAGATGTAAGAGTTGCCAATAGGAGGCTAGAGCTAATGGCCAAGCAGTGTTTTAATTAGTACAGTTTCTGTGTGATTATTTTGGGTGTAAACTAACCAGGTGGCCAGAACAAGGGGGCCTGCTCCTTAAAACAATTGGCGTTTCAATGTGGTTAACTAACTCCATGTAAAACCTGAGAAGGCTTGAAAAGGAATTCTAGACACACATACAAAACAGAGTTTAACACAGCTTTTTGCTGTTTGCTGGTGGCATGCTGCAGAGAGATTTCCCTGACTCAGCAATAGCAGCAGGAAAAAAAAGCCATGCCATTTTAAAACAAGGCTTCCTGGGCCCTGCCACCAGTGCAAACTCTGGCTATGGAGCATTTGTGGGCCCAGGTGTTTGTGTGCTCCCTCAGAGTCGGGAAGAAAGTAGCTGAGACTATGCCCATGGCTCAGCTCTTCCTGCCTAGGCAGGCAGTGGGATCAGGTCTACTAGGCTTGGGCAGGCAGGAGAGCATGGCAGATTCCCACCACCATACAGAGAGATGTTTCCAGGCTACAGTGTTCTGCATGGCAGATTTGGCAGTAACTCAGATAAAAATGGTTTATGTACTGCACGCTCATTCTTAAGGTTGGACTGCTGTGCCCAGCTCCTGCCTGGTGGCCCTAGAGCTACCACTGGTGGTGCTTCAACCATTTTAAAATTGGAGAGAGGCAGAGCCAACATCCAGAGCAGCTGCAACCAAGCTGCTTAGCATTTTAAAAGCTCTTCTAGACATTAAAGAATTACAGATTCACAATAGGACAGATTCAGACATAAACAACCTCCAAATTGGTCACAATGTTGGATAAATGTACATAGGTTTGGGAGACAAAAGATAAAGAGTATAGAGAGTCATAAAATAAAGTTAACGCTTAAAAAGGGTAAAGTCTTTAAAGAGACAAAGTACAGATAATCATAAATTAAAAGGAGTAAAGAAAAATAAGCCACATAAAAATGAAAAGTTAACAGAGAGTCTGGATGCTGTATATTATTGTGATTTCTTCAAATTTTTTGACTGTGAAGGAGCTAAGTACAGAGAGACATTTCATTGTATCAGCTGCTAAGCTAAACCAGCATGTATATTATAAAGGTATCATGACTTTCAAATTTGGGTCTAAGGATATGGTGCTTTGGAAAAGAGGTTCTTCTTTTGTTTTCACAGAGGATGAGACCCTGTGGATTGCTTCTAGACCAATATGGTATGATAGTCCAAGCCCTCCTGAAAGGTTGCCGTAAACACCCTCAGAAAATTATTTCAGTCAACTGCTGACTGAGATGAACCTAGCACACAGGATATACCATGAAGGACCTGATTAACAGCACCCCCATACACCAGGAAGAAGTTTGCAGAGACATTACTATGTACATATTCCCAAATATTGTTTATAAATCTTTGTTTATGTTTAAATGGGGATATGATATAGATATGAATAATTTGCATTGGTATGGATCTTGCTTTATTGAAAAAAATTTAAGGTCAATCTTTTTATATGTATGCTTCTACTCTTGATTAAGGTATTGTGATTGTGTAGTTCATTTAAAAATCTAATGTATAATTAGGAAATATAGGTTGTTAATGGATAATCATCGATAATAGTCAAGCTTGTAGTCATGTTAGTTAGATTTTCTAGCTATATAGAGATATATTTCAGTTAGATAGGCATTCTTCATATCTTTCAAAGACTACAGAGTATGGCATTTAAAATGTCTTAATAACTTAGGGCTTTTCATGACAATGAGACACGTCTGCTCCTGACAGCACCAATCTATTTCAACAGGAAGATGGGCATCGAAGAGGCTCTTTCTGGAGTTGGTTAGCCATTTGGGCAAGAAACTGCTCTTGCCTAAACTGATGAATAAACTGGACATAAAGAACCCACAGAGAGATGACTGCTGAGCTTGCCTAAAGGTGAGATGATCCTTTGGGGTTCCTGTTTCATGAGTCTGTGGGACATTCTGCAGGACGCAAAAGAAGTGACTGAACTGTCTTTAAAATTCCCTGCTTCATGGAAATGTCTGCTGGATACTATGGGCCTGTAGGATGAAGATGAATGCCCCAGTGGTACAGAAGAACTTTGGGTGACTGTACAGGCAGCGAGATGTCTCTGTCATTTCTAGAGTTTTGGAAGTTGTTTACTTCTCATTTACTTTGGTAATATTATATCCTTCTGTAGTCTTTGATGGAGTTGAAGAATAGATTTATAGTTATAGTTTTCCTTAGTTATGATAAAACATAAAGTAGATATAAATATTGTAACTGTAATTCTTGCTTGATAACTGTGTTGTTATATGTAATTTTACTATGTTAAAGCCTTTCTTTTTGTTTAAACAGAAAAGGGGAAATGGTGTAGGAGGTCCTTCTGTTTATGTGTTGCTTTCATTGGTTGAATAAAGAAACTGCCTCGGCCTTTTGATAGGGCAGAACTTAGGTAGGCATGGAAAAGACAGAACTGGATGATGGGAGAAGGGCAGGGAGAGAGCCACCATGGATACGCCAGGTCAGACATGTTAAATCTTTCCCAGTAAACCATGACCTCATGGTGAATACAGATTAATAGAAATGGGTTAAATCAAGATGTGAGAGTTAGCCAATAGGAGGCTAGAGCTAATGGCCAAGCAGTGTTTTAATTAACGAAGTTTCTGTGTGATTATTTCAGGTATAAGCTAGCCAGGTGCCTGGAACAAGGGGCCCCTCTCCTTGCAATGGAAGCCCTGGTTTTCCTTAAACTCACTTTGTAGAATAAGGTGACCTTGAACTCACAGAAATCATCTTGCCTCTGCCTCCTAAGTGTTGAGTTTAAAGGTATGTGTCACAATGCCCAGTTTCTAAATAATATTTCATTATTTACATTTATGAAAGTTTATTTTTTTAAGTTATTGAATGATGTTTTAGTTGTTTTTAAGTTTTGATGATTTTAAATAATACTTTAATATATACTTGTATAAAACTTTTTCTGTGGATAAAATACTTTAATGCCATTGTGCTATAATGACAAACATGATTGGAGCATAATATAAAGGATACTTTAATATTTTATTAAAACATAGATTATTTCCCATGTGCATTTTGATCATATTCACTGCTCCTCCCAGCATTTCCTCCCAGATCTACCACTGTTTCAAAGTTAACCAGAGAATGGTTGGTTACTCCAGTAACATCATCTTGCTGTGGGACAATGGTCTTGTACCCTGTAAAGATTTGTCTCTTGTACTTGTTTAATAAAATGCTGATTGACCAGTAGCCAGGAAGGAAATGTAGACAGGGTGACCAGAACAGAAGAATTCTGGGAAAAGGAAAGGCTCAGTCTGCAGTTGTAACCCAGATGCAGAGGATACAAGATGAGAATACCTCGCTGATAAAAGGTACCAAGCCACATGGCTAACACAGACAAGAATTATGGGCTAATTTAAGATGTAAGAGTTAATAAGAAGCCTCAGTTTATAATTATTGTAGATCTCTGTTTCTTTTGGACTGAACAACTCTGGACTGGTTAGAACAGAAACCTCTTTTAACAGCATCTATGCCATTATTGAACCTGTGGATATATCTTCACTACTGTAGCTTGTAATAGTCTCAGCTTTAGAAGATTGATGATTATGTATCTTCTAACAGCATTAAAGCACCATAAAAATGAGAAAGCTGTAAAGCATTTCCAAGTCAGCACCATTTTATTCCTATTTTATTTATGACTCATGTTTCTGGTATCTTCATCAATAGGTTCACACCAATATTGGAGGTAACCAAGAGTATTGACAATGCCTATAATGTTTGTCTATGGATTCCCACTAACAGCAACTCAAAAAGAGATAACCCTTTTCTGTAGTCAGACTTTTCTTTGGGCTGCCACCTCAAAAATAATGACATGGAGATTTATTATTAATTATAAGAGCTTGGTCTTTAGCTTAGGTTTGTTCCCAACAGTTTTTATAACTTAATCTGTTTTTATTAACCTATACTCTAACACGTGGTTATTTATCTTTCTCCCATTCTGTATGTCCTACTTGTTCTGTATCTCACTGGCATCTCCACCTTTCTTCTTCACAGTGTTCTTCTCTCTCCCTAGAAATCCTGCCTGTTTTCTCCTGCTTAGCTATTGGCCAATCACACTGACACATCTTTACACAGTATAAACAAATATCTCACAACACATTCCTGGTATTGGGAGTTTTATTTGATAGTATGAGGTGTCTCAATGTGTATTGTTCCCTCCATTATAGGACAAATTAATTTAAATTCTTTTAGTATATTAGATTATTATATTTAATCCTAAAATATAGTTGTAGGTTTCCATATGACTGTTTCAAAAGGCCTTTACAGTAAATCATTCTTCCCATATTCCCTTCCCTAACCTGCCCCATGACCCACACACGTTTTATTCTTCCTGTTACATTCTATCTTTTCCCACTTTATATGATTGCATATTGTCTCCCCTCCATGTAAGATTCCCCATTCTCCCAGTTCCTACCTAGTTTTCCAATCTTTGTGGCTTTTCCAAATCAAACACACATATCTAAAAATTCAAGACTAACATCCACACATGAGGAAAATCTTGCAATATTTGTCTTTCTGGGTCTGTATTGTCTCACTTGGGATGATTTTTTACAGTTCTATCTATTTACTTGTGAGTTTGCTAATTTTGGGTTTTTTTTTGGTCACAGCTGAAATATATTCCATCATTTAAATGTGCAACTTTTCTATTATCCATTCATCAGTTATAGGCTGCTTCCCTTTTCCTGACTGATGGGAATAGCATAAAAATAAACATAGATGAGCAAGTATCTGTGGGGTATAATAAGGAGTGTTTAGGGCATATTTTCAATAGTAGTACAATGGCATCATGTGTTAGATCTATTTATAGTTTTTAGAGGAACTTCCATACTGATTGCCATAGTTATAAATTTTGTTCTATGATCCATTTTGGGTTAAATTTTGAGAGGTGTACATTATTTATCTCAAGATCATTATCATTATTAGTTTTATTAGCCTTTTATCAGGTATGTTTACTGTCCCTTTGCTCCTACACCATATGTTAAAAACTAATTACTTTATTCTTTAAATTGTTTATTGTTTTCAAAAAGAAAAAAAGCTGTGTAATTCAATTTCTGAGTTCTTAGGTTGTCTTCTATTTTTTTTATTACTTAGCAATTGTTTCACTATTGTGATAATGGCAATTTTATACAGAAAATAATTAGCCTCATTTCTATGATTTTGAAATTTGTTATAATAATTTTTTTGTGTCCTCTTTTGTTGTTTGGTGTGAATTTCAATCTCCACTTCTGTTTATAAACGAGAAATCCCAAGTGCAAGAAGCAAAGATTCGGTGTTCTTATATCACTTGGCTACTCGCTCATAAAGCCGGCTTATTTAATAGCAAACATTAAGCATATTAAATGTTTTTTTCTGTTTCTAATGTAAGGTACAAAAATAAAACAGATTTGAATTCTAGGAATGTAACTTCTTTAATTCTTTGGATACAAGCATACTTTTATACATTGTTAAATTTGATTATCTGCCACCCCATTAACTATTTTTATGTCTAAGTTAAAAAGAGATGCTAGCTTATAAATTAATGTATATACCTTTTATTCTTTGTTTTTCAAAAGGTGCTTCCTGGGATAATTTCATGACACACATAAGCATTTCATTCTTACTCAATTATTTTATATCTATCCAATATTTAAGAACTTTCTTTTTTAAATGTTAAATATAACAAAGAAATAAAGCCTGGAATTTTCTTTTCTTTTTTTTTTTTCAGTTCTCAAGTTTATTCAAGCTTTCATATCTCCAGATCTTTATATATCTCTTTCTTTTTTTTTATTTTTACTGATCATTTATCTCATGTGCTTTGTTTGAACATTTTTTCCATACATTGTTTTGTTTTATTTTTTCCATTCAAGAACATAATTAAAGAAATAAAATTTTTTTTTCCTTTCTTCCCCTTCTCCCGGTCCCCTCCCACTACCCCCCACCCCTCCTCCCTCCCCCTTCTTCCTTGAAAGAGG
>PVIU01026708.1:0-21594 GCA_004026605.1 Ondatra zibethicus | reverse complement strand
GGGGGAGGCAGAAAACATCATGATTATCTTCAAGTGTCCATAGTCTCAATGACCTAACTTCTCAAAGAAGCCAGCATCCTTATTCTGAATGTTAGGATTTGACTAAACAGGCCGAGAATATGTTTGCCCATAAATCCCTAAATTTGTATCAGCTCCACAGACACAACTTTAAGTAGCATTAAGAAAGGTTAGTACATGCTACAATACACAGCCTCAGAGAGGCGAGGTAACAAAGAGGGCCCAAAGAGATACATGGATTTCCCTGAAAAGGGGAAATAGAAGAGATATCCTGGAAAAACTGGGGGTGTGTGGGAATGAGAACTTGATGGATCAAGGGCAGGATATAAGGAGAGAGCAATGAAAAGGATATCTTGTTGCAAAGGAGGGCGTTTTGGGGCCAGGTACAAACCTGGTGCAAGGAAAATGGCCAC
The DNA here is from genome assembly GCA_004026605.1 of Ondatra zibethicus. Lineage (NCBI taxonomy): Eukaryota > Metazoa > Chordata > Mammalia > Rodentia > Cricetidae > Ondatra > Ondatra zibethicus. The sequence goes on along the minus strand of PVIU01026708.1, from coordinate 21,163 downwards.
AAATCTACAAGGATAACACTAGTTAAGACTCCAAGCAAAAGTTCATAGGTGGTCTGAACTGGCCATTCCCGTAATCAGATTGGTGACACCCTAATAGTCATCCGAGAGCCTTTGTCCAGTATCTGATGAAAGCAGATGCAGAGATCCACAGACAAGCCCTGGGCCGAGCTTCGGTAATACTGCTGAAGAGAAGAAAGGAGGATTGTATGTGGCAGGGTGGTCAAGGTCATGACAAGGGAACCCTCAAAGACCACTAACTTGGTCTCCTAGGAGCTCACAGACACTGGGCAGACTGATAAGAAACCCACATGGAACCAACCTAGGCCTTTTACATATGTGTGACAGTTGTATAGCTTGGTCTATTTGTGGGCTCCTAGCAGTGGGAGCAGGGCCTGTCACTGATACTTTGTCAGGATTTCATGAACCTATTTCTTATACTGGGTTGCCTTACTAAGCCTTAATATGATGGGTGGAGCTTAGTCCTACCTTAACTTGATATACCAGGCTCAGTTGACAACCACAGGAGTTCAGCTATTTCTGAACAGAAACAGAGGAGGAATAGATGGGATTGGTAGAAGAGAGGGGAGGGAATGGGAAAGAGGAGGAAGGGGAAACTACAGTCAAGATGTAAAATGAATGAATATATTTAACTATAAAAAATTTAAAAAGAAAGGTTAGCAGCAAAGGTACTAAAGAGGAAGTAAACAAGAAGTCCCACCCAGATATGCTCATAACAATAATTATCTGCCTACATCTGGTGAAGCTGGATTTGACATATGTAGGCCAGGATTTTAAAAACTCAAAACCACATGCTCAGGTCTTTATCTATACCTTAAGATATCTAGATGTAGGTTTCTTAAGATATCTTTATCTATACTTCTCAATTGGCAATAAGCTGTTGAAAAGTGTTACTGATGTCACTTACGTAAGATATGCCACAACTCAGAAAGGTACAACAGGAGGGAACAGATGCCAGAAAGCAGGATCCTAGTAGGCACCCTAGCCCACGCCACCTGTACAAGTGCTTAGATCCTGAACTGGGCATGGTGACTGCAGAGGGAAGCAGAGGCCTTTAGCATACAAATGTCCTCCAAATAATTTATCAGGCATGTTTAAACATGGATAGGTGAGAATGCTCCCAAGCTTATTCTTTTCCCTTTCCTAAAGTCTCTTTAAATTACTAGTTTAACTCTAGCAAAATAAGAGATTCCCAAGCCTTCCAAAATCTGAAGTGATAACAAGAACTCATAGTTGCTTTTGTGAATTCACACCCTCACTGATGCTCAGAAGATCTCTTTATTCCTAGATTCCAGGCTCTTCTACAGAGTCTCTTTTCTCTTCTTGGAATGCTTGCTTTGGAACTAATGTGCTAATGTTAAGAGTTCAGCAGACTGGTGTTTGATGCCTCCTGCTCTGAGAGGCCTCTGAAGCCTCTCTGGGAAAAAAAGAGCCTTTAGGACAGCTGTGCCACCTGCTGGCCATTGTCATGCAATCTGCCCTCTTCTCTATAGGAGCTGGTCCTCCTTTACTGGAAGAGTGTGGACCCTTGGTCCGTATGTCATGCAGAAAGACATTTAAATATGGAAGCACCATGGAGCAGCTGAGCATAGACCTGGTTTTCAACAGGCTGCATTTCAGTGCATGCTCCGAGATGACTGACTATTAAACAGACTTAGCTGTGGGTGTAAGGGTGGGATGAAGAGTCAAACACACATCAGAGATGAGAATTCCATGACTGTCATTCTAGAGGCTCCTCTTCAGCCTGGTAACTTACAAAGAGGAAGGGAGTTGCTTATCTTGTTTGTGTGTGGTCACTAAAAGGTGGATCACAGAAAACTATATCCTTCAAAAGAGGGTTAGATATGTTAGGGTTTGCATATGTGTAAGGGAAAGGCATGGAAATGTGGCAAGAACCACACAAAGCTTCCTTGTTCCCCAAGAACCCTTTGACGATCCTCTGATCTGGGATTTCTGCTTATACCACATGTTGCATCTCTTTGATGACTGACAATGGTTACTTGATGAACAATGAAAAAATAATGATAAGCTTCCTTGATCCTCAGCTGCTTAAATATTTATCAACTGCCATGTTATTGCTCTCTGCTGTAATCTAAAAACAGGCCAGGAACATTCATTAATCCTCAAAATACATCCCACACTTCCATTAATATATATCCCTGCAATTTAAAGGTACTCATCCAAGAATGGCTAGAGAGTCCCTAAATGCCTTGACTCTGCAGCAATGTCAGCGATGGTCTTTGAGGGACAGCTTCTATACCCAGTGGAGAAGCTCTAGTTCTGACTCCTCGTGACCCAGGTATCTAGTGTTTTCTCAAAACAAGTCTCCTTCAAGCACAACTGAGTTCAGACCTGGTGGCACAGGCTTGTGACTCCAGCACCAGGGTGAAGCAGGCAGGAAGACAGCAATACCCATGCCAGACTGAGCTATCTAGTAAGACCCGTCTCTCATGGGCAAACATGCCCACTACAATGGCTGTGACCACTCTAGTGGCTTTTTTGAACGTGTCCTTCCCAGCTAAACACACTGATTCTGATGATGAACACGTGTTTCTTTTCTTCACTGCTAATTGTAAGACATGAACACTCACCTGTCTTCTCTGGGTTTTAATATTCAGGCGTCAGCTCACAGACTCTGGTTTACTCTGTTGAATTTTATACATGGCATGAGGGAGAATTCCCCTGCAATTTATTGCTTCTGACTCTCTAGCTGTCCTGACAACTTTTGACTGAAGTGACTTCCATACTTCCCACTTAAAGGACCATGGTGTCCTTGAAGAATGTCAGTTATCAGTGTGTGTATGAAAATGCCACAAGAAGACCCATCACTTTGTATGGTTACTAAAAATAAAACAGAACACCATGAAGCAATTCTGTTTAAATGTCCCTTTAACTAATATTTATGTCTCATTGTCCACTGTGTATACCACAGTGCCTTAGAGAGGCTTTGAAAACAGGCTCCTGTGTCCAGGCCAAGTCTATTCTCTTCTATTCTGGGTTTCTCACAACCGTATGTAACTCTGAGCGTGCCTCAGGAGCTCCATGCGGAAAGCCCCAGGGAACCACGGCTTCTCTTACCGAAGTCTACAAGATGTTTAAAAAAGAATTAATACCATTTTTTCCAAACTGTTCAAAAATATTGAAGAGAAGGGATACATCTGCCTTTATTTTCTTTTTCAAATAGTACTGAGAAAATATTGACTCACATGATAGGAAATGATAACAATATCCTTATTATTATGCTGTTCGGCAAGCAGACACTGAACACAGAACAGTGACTGGAAGCTGCGAGAACACGGGAACAACAAGGGGTAATTGAAGGGGGAAGCTCCCCCTTTCCTCATCAAAGCTGCCTTTCCCTATCAGCAAACCCTGTCCCTGCGCTTTCTCCTAACAGAACTATAAATACAGGATGAATCCTCATGCCACACACACTTGGTTCCTGCTCACCCATCCTCCAGGTGACGCTCAGCCACAAACACACTTGTCCTTATCACCACCCTTCTGGTGGTCCTCCAAGCCCAGGCTGAGTCTCTCCTGGGAGCAGCTGAGGAAGCCCTCGACCAGATGCAGCCATCAGAAGAGGACCAGGCCATGTCCATCTCCTTTGGAGGGCTTGCACGCTCTGGTCTTCAAGAAGCAGGTGAACACATCCACATGATACGGGACTAGAGTTTGAGGAGGTCCACATAGGCTGTAGATGAGGTCGGGAAAGGTCCACACTGCAGCTCATTCTTCTAGAGCCTGTGCAAATGAAATAGTTTACTAAGTTGTAATTATGCCATCTCATAAAAAATCAACTCTGTTAAAATATTAGCCCCATATGCTCAGTATCAATCTGTACCTCAGCACAAATCAATGGTTTGTTTAATGTGATCCAGAGCCAGTGGGGAAGGTGATGGCTAAAGAAATTCTCTGTAGAGGCCAGCCCTGACAGCAACCTGAAGCTGCTAAGACAGTACCAGGAATTGCAGGGGTGAAGAGACCCCAGAGTTTCCTGACACCTGAGGAAATTCACTCCACAAGAGCACATGGCGGCCTTTGCCTTTAAAGGCAGTCTCCCCCTTTTAGCTGGTTCTCAGTTTCAAATCCACCCATGGTACCTGCAGCTTAAAATAAAAATCGAACTAATTATAATTTAAACTGAATCTGTGGTCTCTCAGTGTTTTCTGAGTCTATAACACTTGCAGCTGGATTTTTTTTCTAAAAATCTTTGAAATAAGATTCTGATGTTTGAACCTAAGAGTCTTTACAAAGACACAAACCAAACATCAATGAAATAGTAAGAATATTCTAGAGGAGGTTTTTAGATGAAGGTAAATTGAAGACACTGTATAACCAATTCCCTTGTAATAACAAAGCAAATTGGGAATTTACTGTTTTTCTTCCTTCTTTACACAATATAGAGACAACTTTCATCCTGTGACCCATACAGATTTAATCTGCTGGTGGGTACCTTTTTATAAAGAAATTTTCCTTACCCGGAGAGTGGTGGCACATACCTTTTATTCCAGCATTTGAGAGGCAGAGGTAGGTAGATCTCTGAGTTAGAGGTCAGCCTGGTCTACAGAGCACGTTCCAGCACAGTCATGGCTAACAAACAAACAAACAAACAAACAAACAAGCCTGTATGGAAAAAAGGTTTTAATGTTGGACCTAAGACACGGAGAACATTAGGCACTAAAAACAGGTCTACTTTACAATAGTGGAGAATCTGAGAGAAGACCCGGACCCGTGCTGAGTTGGATGGGTTTGTGATGCCAACTACATCAGAGCAAGCAGCTTGAACAGCTCTGCTGGTAGGAATTGATATCCAGAGGAGCTGTTTTTCTTTCCAGGATGTGCGAAATTTCTTAACTGCCTTTCACTGTAGGTGTGTCTGGAATCTACTCCTAGCCCATACGCTTATACACACTCACACACATCTCCAATTCTATAATTTCTTCTAATACGTAGGGTGGAAAAAGACTATGCAATTAAACTAACATATTAACATATAGATTGTTAGTATCCAGGCACATCTTGGCCCTGCCCCTTGGGTACAGTTACCCCTGGGCTTATGGCAAGCAGTTCCACTGTAAGCAGTGCAAAGGTCCCTTTAAGAGACAAGCTCCGCCCACTCCCGATCTCTCTTCCCGCAGAGGCAAGCTAGTCTCAGCCTCCCTCTCCACTCCTCTCTGTCCCTCTCTCTCCTCTCTTCTCTCCATCTCTCTCGGTCTCTGTACCTCTCCCTTCCTTCCCTCCCCTCCACCCTCCCAATACTCTCTTCTTAAATAAACTTTAACTCAAGTTCTCTCTGCATGGCGTGCTTTGTCGCCCATAGCGGTTTGGGCCCGCCCCTCTCGAGCCATATCTTACGTAGATGTGATAAAATGAGCCAAAGAAGGACAAAGATATGTAGCTATATATAGACATAGAATATATAGATATACAGATACATATGATATAGACAGAGAGATATATGTAGATGATATCAATATATCGATATGGGTATAATCCTTCCAGAATTTTTATACAGACTATATCTAGACACTCATCTCTGGGTGTATATCCCTATCCTGATGGGGCCATTCACCTGCTGTGTGAACTGTCATGGTTTGCTATTCAAAATGTTCCTGGCATAGAGATGCCTCAGCGTTTTCTCAGAGCGGTCCATTCTGGGACCCAGGGGACTAGCAGGGGAATGGCAGTAAAGAGTGTGAGAATTACCTGAAGGACTATAAAGCATAGCTCAGTGTGTGTTCAGAGTGAAGGCTGACTGTATGTGTAGGTCGCTTATGACCCTGCCAAGGAAAGGATTTCATTAAGCAGTCTCCTATTTGAGTTTCGATAGAAGTTTGGAAAGTTTATATCTCTCAGTCAAAGTCATTGACGATTAAGAAGCCTGGCTGTTGCACAGCCTCATATACTTCACTACTACCCTACACTCTCCATTCATTTTTTGGCGTGTTACAGAACTAGCTATTCTCAGTGTTGGGAACATTTGTGTTCTGTGCCCAGAATCCAACAGCTGACTGATCGCCACCTATCTGTTTTACACATCCCTACCTTTGAGACCATGAGAAGCCTCACTCTTTTATTTATAAATAGTTGAAGTAAAGCTAATTATCAGGCATCCTGAGTCAGAATTTACATATATGACCATTGTTTAGTAAATGGACATGGTCTGTCCAGGAAATTGTGGCTGGAGTTCTATTGACTTCCCACACTGGGCTATGGCACAAACGAGGACAGGAACAATTGGCCTATCAAAGGCTCCGATGCAGAGGGTTTTAAGCGTTAGTATTCAGGCATCTGCACTGGCCTGCCCTTGGGATCCTGACAGGCTACATCCTCAGCTGCAGCCGCTGAAAGCGCCTCCTGTGTGCATTCACTACATTCCCTTTTAAAAGGCGGGTTCCCTCCCCCCCTTTCTCTCCCTTCAGCCACCTGTCTGTTCCTCTCTCTCTGCCTCCCTCTCTGTCACCTTTTCTCTCCTCTTGCAATAAACCTTGCTTGTGAGCCCTGTTGCCCGGTGTGACTTCTTCCAGCTGTTTTTTGTTTTGTTTTGTTTTTACGTTATAATAGTATGAAAAAAGAAGCTCTCAAAACGGTGGCCCATCTTGTGGTTCAGAACTGTGTTCGCAGTGGAAGTGCAAAAGTCCATGTCCAATAGGCCATTACCTCCGGGCCTACAGTTGACTGATGAACTTTCTTGAAACCCATTTCTTTATCCCCTCACAGACACTGGGTCCCTGCTACTCATAGGTGCTGAGTAAGGCATTCCACTGAAGGAAAAACAAAAGCCTTAAATGATAAATAGGTTGTGCATTAAAAATACAAATTTACAGAGCCGAGTGGTGGGCACACTCCTTTAATCCCAGCACTTGGGAAGCAGAGGCAGGAGGATCTCTGTGAGCTTGAGGCCAGCATGGTCTACAAAGCGAGTTCCAGGACAGCCAGGGCTGTTACACAGAGAAACCCTGTCTCAAAAAACAAAACAAAGCACACAAAATGAAAAAAATAAAATACTTATTAGACATTAGGGAGGGTTTAACTTCAATTTTCAAAAATAACACTGAAAAAATATATATGTGATTCTTCCCAGGCTTTCTAATTCTGAGGTCTGAGTGGAAAATAATTTCAGTAAGAATGGAAAAAATGTTTGACATTTGTCAAACGAAAACTGCAATGAGAGACAAGGAAATAGGAAATCTACCTGTCAGAGTAAAGAAATAAAGTGTGGGCTTGGTAAGATGACTCAGCAAGAGCCCAGTCCTGAGGCTGCTGCGGCCTCTCTTTAGGGTGTGTCTGCAATTTCCCTCCTTTCAGGCTCACAGCCTCTCCTTAGGATATCTCGGCAAATTCCTCCCTTTGGGTTTCACAGCCTCTTCTCAAGGTGTATCTGCAATGCCTTCTCCTAGGCTGTGATGTGAAGCTGGTGGAACCTGACATTCTGTGTACAGTCTAGAAATAGTTAAAACAATAGTTATAATTCCATGGCACCACCCATAATCGAAATGTCCTATGAGAGTTGAGTAAAGAAAATAGTTCCTTAAAAAATCTTGATGTAAATTAACTCAAAGGTATTTTGGATGCATCTTGTCTCCTTTTACTTTGCTTGTGCTTTAAAAAAACAAAAAAGCAAAAAACAAAACAAAACCCCTAAAACAAAAACAACAACAACAACAACAACAAAAAACAACTTCTCTGGTCTTTTGCTTGTATATTATGGTTTCCAATGCTGTGGTTTAATAGTTTTGTTTGTTTATGTGTGTGTTTCTGAATGTGTATGAGGCTCTCATGCTATTTATTTATTTATTTGTTCTTTTTATTCTTCTTTGTTTGTTGGTTTTATTTGCCGGCTTGTTTTCTAAACACAGAGAGAGAAGGCAAAAAGCTGGAGTGGTGCGGAGGATCTGGGAGGAGATTAGAGAGGGAAAACTGTGATCAGAATATATTGAAAGAAAAGAGCCATTTCAATAAAGTCAGAAAAAAGGAAGAAATGTGGCTGTTGTGTAAGTAAGAAGAAACAAGTACTGAAAGCTGTAGCCCATCTTGAGGTTCCACACTGGGGTAAACACCAGTCTGAATGTCTTTGAAGGAGAGGGAAAAAACTGACATCCTGTGTGCACAAATTGGTCAGGTCAAGATTAGAGGTAATAGTCTAGCACCAACTTTAGATCTTCACCTAAAAGATTTATGTGTTGGCTGAGGATGGAAAGAAGGCTGTGGCAGAGAAAGGCAGAAAAGAAGCAGGAAGAGCCCAGGAAGATGTCCTTGGTGTCCCGAAAGTCACTTCGCAATCTCTGACTCATCAGTGCCATCTCCAGTCCTGTTTCCTGTGCTCTTGCTGGGCAAATGCACACATGCTGATTATGTCAGAATAGCAAAGTTCCTGAACCGCTGCTTGGAGAGAATGACCTGACTCAGGACGTGGTGTAGAAGGCCTGTGTTGATGCCAGAAGATCACTAATACAGAGCATCCTAGGTTTACAAAGTCAGTGGGAATGCAGAGGACTTATGAACAATGGAATCAATACCAGAGAAATCTGTAAGGTTTCAAAACTTTTGTAAAACCTAGGAAACAGTGCCAATTTGTTAAATTTATGAAGATCTATTAACACTAATATCAATCTAAATGCAAAATGAACAATAACAAGAATATACCAGGAACTGCAATTTATTCTTTCCATACAAATAGACCAGTAACCTATACAAAAAATGCAAATATCACTTAAATGGCACACTAATCTTTTCCTATCAACTTAGAAAATATATTTTTAAAATTATCTAGCTGACTGATGGTGGCACATACCTTTAACCCCAGCACTTGAAAGGCAAAGGCAGGTGGATCTCTGTGAGTTTGAAGCCAGACTGATCTACAAAGTGAATTCCATTGTGTGTGTGTGTGTGTGTGTGTGTGTATTTCTCTGTGTGTTTATGTATATATGCATGTATATTTAACACACATTGATTGTTTTTAGCCTCAAAGATTGATAGAATCCAATGAATCATGTCAAATTCCTACACATGCAAGCACAGAGTGGATGAAGTGTCTGAAGCAGTGGTCTTGGGGACACAGAAATTCCACCTCAATCTGGTCCTTCACACACATCAAGCAACTGGCTCTTCCATGGTGAAGAGAGCTGGTACAGGGCTTCTGATATCACTAAGTGGGAAGAAATAGAGAAGAAAGTACAAACCAATAGCAAAATGAAGATATGGCAAGTCAAGTGTATTTAAATACTAAAATGGTATCCTCATCACTACCCTTATGAGGAATTTTGTTTTGCTGATCAGATTTCTGTTTTTTGTAGTTTCTAAGCAAGATATCTTTCAAGTTATCAGGTGTCAGGTATGGACAACCATGCACTAAACACAGACTGGAGGAAAACACAGTGAACAGGGCTAATACCAAGGCTTCCGGAGGACATTGTGTTGGGCACAGTGTCTGTTAGGCATGTGGAGTTTGATGAGGTCTCTAACAGAACCCATGTGGGATATGATGTTTTAAATTTTAGCTTCATTTCTTTCTGTGACTATTTTAAGATAATCTTTTTTTTTTAATTTCACGTAACAATCCTAGTTTCCTCTCCCTCCTCTCCTTCTGCTCACCACACCTTCCCCTTACCCCAAACCCATCCACTCCTCGGATAAGTGAGGTCTCCCATGGGGAGTCAACAACGTCTGCCATTTTAAAATTTTCCTAAGAGCCACATGCATGAACAACACTGCATCTACTCCACTTCTGTCCTCTGGTACCTTTCAGCTCCTTCCATGGTCCTGTCCCAAATAGACAATCACTTCTTTAATCATAATTATTAAATATATACACACATATGCATAAGGTTTAAATGCATATGTACACAGACATGTATAACGGTCCATTTAACATTGCTTATATGTCTCTGTGTCCAGGCTAACCACTTAGGATTTAGGCCAAAAACTGAAAATAGGATCTTATAAAACTAAAACACTTTCCTATAGCAAATAATAATATAATAATCAGTAGAGTAAAAAGAGAAATCATGGTGAGGTAAAGACCCTTTGTAAGCTTTACATCTAATAAGAATTTTAACAAGGATATACAAAGAACTTAAAATAAAAAGTTAAGAAAACAACCCAATTAAAAATGAGCTATGAGTCTGGACAAAGAGTTTGGTAAAAAAATAAAAATAAAAATTCCTAAAATAAGATCAGAAACCTTCAAGGTGGTGTGCCTGCACTGAGCAAGCCCAAGTCTGACCAAATTCCAGCATGATGGGAGCTGGGTACAAAAATCCCGCCCCAGCAGGGGTTGTATTGCCAGTTGTTAGCTATTTAGAGAGAGGGAGGGATCTTCTGAATGCATCCCCTGGTAAATTGGCCATGTGAAAAACCTCACATCTAAAAACATGTGGGCAGCGCAAATTGGTCCAGACGGGGAAAAATGGGGGGAAGGGGAGGCACAAACTTGGGTAGGTAAAGAAAGGGGAGATCTAGGAAGAATTTGGGGAGAGAAAGTATTCCCCCAGAAAGGTTAGTAGGTTGTTAGAAACCTTCAAAGAACTATAAAATAGCTAAGATGTATATTTAAAAGTGTTCAACTTTCTTAACAGTTGGAGAAACGCAAATTAAAAGTACTTGGAGGTTTCATTCAACTCCAGTCAGAACAGCTAAGATCAAGAAAACAACTGACAACAAATGAGGGTGAGGGTGTAGGGAAAGGGTCCCCCTGTGGTAGGATGCAAACTGGAGCAGGGACCATGGAAACCAGTGGAGACTTCTCAGAGACCATGAGAAAATCTCCATATGGCACAGTTGCACCGCTCCTTGGCAAACACCCAATGATCCAGCATCCTACTTCACAGATAACTTGCTCAGTCATGTTCATTGCTGCTGTACTCATAATAGCTGGAATATAGAAACAGCTAAATGTCCTTCAATAGAGGAAGGGATTGTGGAAATGTGGGGCATGTTTCTGGGGGGTGAGTCCCATGTAAAGGACAGTAGAGTTGATAGACAGGAGAAGGAGCTAGAACAGAGTCACTGAGATGTGATTTTGTACCCACCCTCTGCTCACCCTTGATGTGACTACTAACCTGTAATCAAGACTTCCTTTATAAGGGATTCATTGAAGATTCTGCTACTTAGCTTGGCAGAGTCCTGACTAAGTCACATAGAAAGCACCAAAGAAACGTAAAAGGAAATTCTTTTTTTTGCAAGGAAATTTATTGGAGAAGGAAAAACGATTGAGGCTACATATAAGATAATGACAAATGACGAAGTCTCAGAGCACATGGTGATCTTGTCTCTGGTCTCAGCGGCAGCAGAATAGATAACGTATAAGACCTTTGCTGCAGAATCCAGCGACATTTTCATAATAATTACAGGTTGTTTTACAGGAGCATGAGAAGTCCTGTTTTAAGCCTGAGGGAACAGAGAACACCAGGCATTAAGTATGGTAGCCAGCAGTGTGCAATCATGTACAGTACAATGAAGAGGCATGATGCATGGTACAGGGGAGGTTTGTTTGTGTTGGTGACATCACATCCAGCACCATGATCAACTCCAAACACTGGAAAATCATACATTTAACAAGTGTTGATCAATTATACTTTTTGACTCTCACTGTTAGTCCTCCAAATAAGACAGTGAAGATCCTACAGGACTAACAGAAGTACCTACCCGAATCACACAGCTCTCAGCAGGGTTCCAGGTACATCTTCCATCCTCTCTCAGGAGGCTACAACCCAACCCACTATCAACTGGGCATCACCACTCACCTGCATCTTGAAGAGCAGAGCCTTCTAGGCCTCCAAAGGATATAGACACATCCTGATCCTTAACTCCTGACTGCTCCTTATTTTTAGCCTCTTCATTTGGTTCTGGGAGAGGATTAGCCTGAGCCTGAAAGGCCAGAAGGATAAGAGCAGAGAAGAGGACAAGTGTCTTCATGGCTGAGAGTCACCTGGAGGAAGGGTGAACAGGAGCCCAGTGTGTGGTGACTGAGGGGCCAGTCGGCATTTATAGGGCTGTCATAGAAGGTGCAGAGACAGGCCCTGTAGTAGAGAGGACATGCACTGATATTAACTGGGAGAGAATGTTGTCCTCAAGATGTTATCTTTTGATGTTCCTCTGTTCTCACAGCTGCCATCACGGTGTTGGTCTGTGTGTTCAGTGACATCCCTCCCTTCCAGCTAACAATGATAAAACGGCCTTGCTATCTTCTCCTGTTCCCCATCTGCTTCAGTATTTACTTTCCTGTGGTCAGGAAGGAAAAGAGGTGGGCATTTTACAAGCTTGTAACCTCATGGAACACGGGATTTTTGTGTTCTGAGACCTGAATACCAGTGGATTGGAGAGTCAGTTCTTTGACTGATTCTGGGGTATGATCACCCTCATGAAGGAAGACTTTGTGAATTGCTTGCTTTGGGCCCATTATGGAGAAAGTAAGATGGCCCTGGTGAATCTAGCTGACGAGGAAATGAGGGACAGAGTTGGTCAGAGTGATGCTAGACCAAGTTGCCAAGTTGTTCTGAAGAAGCCACCGCGACCTGAACACATCTCATGAGTGCGTTCCGGGTGCCTCCTCATACTTTGGGAGCCGTCAAATGATGCGCTGTGACTCGTGTCTCAGATCTTGGATTGTACTTCTAGGAGATGAGAATTGAGGCACAATAAATACCGCACAGTAAAAAGTGTTGAAAGCTGTTTCTCATCCTCAGGCACACTAGGAAATGCTCTGGTCCTAGAGCTCCATGCAACCACCGGCATTCACCAGAGCACTGTTCCGCACTCCCCAGTAAGATTATTTTACTCATGGTGAGCATGCAAAAAAAATTTTTTCTCCTGCCTTAGTCACAGTATATTCTATCTCTGAATTCATTTTTAAAAATCGAGATCCTTTCCTAATGAGTGGAATTTAGTTGTTTCTATGCTTTTTCTAATTAGCAGGAAAATGTTGGAGGGAGTAAGCCACTTGTTGGTTCCTGGCTACCCGGCTAACTTAGACCTGAAATAATCATACAGAAACTGTGTTAATTAAATCACTGCTTGGCCCATTAGCTCTAGCTTCTTATTGGCTAACTCTTACATATTAATTTAACCCATTTCTATTAATCTATGTATGACCATGTGGCTGAGACTTACTGGCTAAATTTCCAGTGTCTGTCTCCAGTGGGGCTACATGTCATCTCTCTGACTCTGCCCTTCTTTCTCCCAGCATTCAGCCTAGCTTTCCCTGCCTACCTAAGTTCTGCCTTGCTAGATGTCCAAAGCAGTTTCTTTAATCATTAATGGTAATTACAGCACACAGAGGGGACTCCCACATCAGGGAAACATCAATATATATGATTATATGGATACATGAACATTAAAAATACATATAAATATACCATGTAGCCTAAAACAACACTTGTTTAGACTATATATCTAGAAGCAGAATGGTGGTTTTATTACTATACTACCCCAGTGATACATACAAAATTATATATGCTCCACCATTCCCATCCCATAATACACTTGTGATAGTTGATTATGCTGCTAACCATCATGAAGCCAATATGCCAAACATTATGGATACCTCAAGTATCTTTCTAAGATCGTATGTCACTCACTGATAATTTTATTGATCAGTTCCTTATATTCTCTCTGAATCTCCAGGCCTAACCAAGATTGTCCTGCCCTTATGGGAGTTTTCTACAGTTTACTTGACTGATTCTGAATCTTTAGGATGCATATCAGGGGTGATCCATGCTGTTCATTCTGTGTACCAAGGATGGAAGAAAAGTAAAACACTGCTCACTTTGAGACCTGAAAATTAGATAGTTCTTACCCATGATGCTTGAGGCTTAGTCAAAGGTCTTTGAATTGTAAGTGTCTGATCCTTAAATGAAATTGTTTTGAACAAAACCCTGACTCCAGTTAGCAGCAATTGAAAAGATGAGCACATATTCCAGACACAAAGTGAGAAAAAGAAGCTCAAATGGTTCTGCTGGCCCAGTTATAGACCTCTTCTCACTTACTTTTGTCTTAATTTACATTGGACTCAATCCCAAAGGCATCTCTCATGCAATAGACTCATATTCTTCTGAAACAATCTCATTCTGAGAGAATAAATACAAGACACTTCAAGAAGTAATATCAATGACTTCATGCAATGAGAACTAGAGAGAGAAACAAAGAGAAAGGCTATTCAAGAGATAAAATGTCAAGGAAACACATTGTGCACAAAGAAAGTCAGTTAACTGAAATTAAACAAATGAGGGTCAACGAGATGGCTTAGTGGGAGAGATGCTACCATCACACCTGACAACCTGAGTTCTAGACTCAGGATCTACACGGTGGAAGGAACAAATAGACTGCCATTAGCTGTCCTCAGACATCCACACATGTACTGTGGCACATGAGTTCTCCCCACATATACAATAAGTAATAAATGTCAAAGAAATTTTAAGAAAATAATAAACTTTCTTGAGACTGACTGTACCATGTTGTTGAGTATTACTTTAACTGTGTAAAAGTGTATCTCATTTTTATAATCCTTTTGTTTAACAATGTAAATACATGTGTTTAATTGTGTAAAGATGTGTTGCATTTGTTTCATGTTGCCTATCTAAGCCACCTGATTGTTCTAATAAAAAGCTTAAGGGTGAATAGCTAATCAGAGAGGAGGGATAGGTGTGGCTGGTTGGCAGAGAGAAAAAAAAATAAGAGAAAAAAACCTAGACTGAAGAAGGATGAGAGGAAGAAGATGTAAAGAGAGAAGAACAAGAGGAGAGAACAAGGGAGAAAAAGAGGGAGAATCCAGTGCCAACCAGGCAGCCGCCAGACAGCACATAGAATAGGACACATAGAAAGAAAGGTAAAAAGCCCAAGGCAAAGGTAGATAAAGAGAAACAGGTTAAATTAAGAGAAAAGAGCTAGCCAAAAATGAGCATAGCCTAGGCTAAGCATTCGTAACTCATGAGTCTCTGCATCATGATTTGTGAGCTGGCTGGTGATCCAAAAGAATAAGCCTGGTATAACCTCAGGGTTCGTTATAGAATACGTGCTTTTGTCCCACAGATGGGTCTCTAGTTTAGCCTAATCCCAAGGAGTCTCAAACAGTTAACTTCATTTGGCTTTGGACGAACACTGAAGAACTGGCAGTTTATATACCAACTGAGAATTACTCTAGTTTGTGATGCTCAGAAGACTTGTCCATACTGAAATCACATCTTCTCCATCAACATGGCATGGTCCACATGTCCACCAACCGAGCCAGATGCCATCACTTATCACTACAACGAATCTCTGAAAAAATTTCACTAAACAACTGACAGTATCATGAAAAAACACCCAATTTTTTAAAAAAAATCCCATTCATCACAGAAATTTCAAATGGACATCACACATTGGCTCATAGCAACTAACTCTGTGGCAGGCCCATGTTATGGTTTCTTACTATGAATCTGGTTTCCTGTTAGATCATGGAAACACAGAGAACTGTGTGTAAACTGTCCTGGAATCAGAAGCCCTGTGCTGACTTCATAACAAAATTCCTCTAGACTTTACTGGTTCCTAAACGCTCACCTTTAACAGAAGGAGGTTTGTCTCCATTGTCTGAGGAAACTCCTCAGCCGAATATGAAACTCAACTTCCTTTCCATCAAGCATCCTAAGATCCTAGTCTTCTGGTCAAAAATATCTGCACGTTACTCCGCTGGGCTTTCTCTATTTTCCTTCTTCCCACCATCCTCATCCATATTTCTACTACACTTCACTTCTCAGCTTGTCCTCGTCTCGTCCACCCTGAGGTGAGACGTCACGCCTCACTCTTCTGCAGCAACACTTAACCTTTTTACTTGACCTTGGAAAACTGCCTACATTCTGCGATTTCTCTTTAGCAGTGAGATGAGTAATGCCATAAAATTATTGAGCTATTTGAAACTAGAAAATATGGTCTTCGCCAGTTTAACTAATATAAATCATTAACTACTAGATAAACTTATTTAAATGCTATTGAACTTAACTACTTGTTAAGTAAGGTGAGAATACTAAATTTCCATTTATTGTGGAGTCCAGACAGCTTTATGTGACTTCATAGAAAACATGATAATTTGAAACTTAAAATGTCAGGGAGCATTCTCAAAGTATATAATATATGCAGTACGTTTTTATTATCTTTATTGACTGCTAAGACCTTTTTATCTATCCCAATAAGAGGTTTTTACAATAACCCAATAAAGTCACTGCTTTTATGAACCAATATTTTGTATCTTTGTAAAGGAACTTGGAAGAGGTTAATTGCCTTACTCAGGGACACTAAAGATTAGGCAACAGGGTATGGCCAGAGCCCTTGTACCTCACCACTGCTCTGTGATTCACCTTAACTTCTGCATTTTAGAGAGCTAACTTCCATCATTTATTGGGATTATTTGTTTTCCTTGTTTAGAACCAGACAGAGGCTCAAGGTTGGAAGACATCTGTTGGCAGCTGCTACCTCCACAGTCTCTACCTCTCCTTGGTCTCTCCCTCTGTAAATTCCCTCCTCCAGGATTTGATGTGAACCCCCAGTGAATAACCTACACTCCCTAGAAACATCTGAAGAAAAGGTTTTTTTGCCATTTATCACAAATCAAAAAATTCCAAGCATGATCCCTGCTAAGGAAATAGAATTGATTACCAAGGGAGTTGCAAATAGAGTTGCGAGTTCGGCTGACATTTTGCACACTGGTTTCTGACACAAAGCAAGTGTAGGAGCGGTCACACCCCCTCCCATCTTAGAGTCCAGGAGATCTTAGGAAGAAACAAGTCCTCAGGGCTGTGACCCACCTTACCCAGCACCTCCTGCGGGTCAGTAGAGTGTGAGTGCCGGGGGTGGGGGGGAGGCATAGCCCTCCCATGAGCACAAGTGGATTGGCTGCAGTCTGAGGTTTCAGAGGCCATTGGAGGGAACTTCCATTCTCTAGAGGCGATCTTGGAACGCGATGGTGCTCGGACAAGATCTACGCAGTGGAGCATAGGAGAAGCAGCAGGGAACTATGTAGACTTCCTTCCTTTCTCCACCGTCACGACAAGGTCTCTGACCGACCATCCTCATCCATATCTCTGCTTTCTAACTGCTTGTTGGGTATCCACATGCGATACTAGATGCCAGAACATTAGTGATCCGGAAAACCCTCCCTGGGAAGGTGGAACTTCCTCAGCTGTGGCACTGGGTAAGAAAGACAACTCTCTCTTCATCACAGGATATGAGAAGAAATTTGCTAGTTCCAATAATCACTAAAATACACAAGTTTTAATTTTATAAATTTAAGTTGAAAGAAAGCTCATAAATAGTATTAAAAATTTTAAAACAGTTTGTTTGGTATAGCTAACAGAGAAGGACAAAGAAAAATGATAATTTTAAAGATTTGTAACATGTTACAAGGTGAAAGTTTCCAAAATTTATAAACAACAGCTAAAGATTATTTTTTAAAAAATGTGGGTCTGGAGGAATGGCTCAGTGGTTAGGAGTATTTGGTGCTCTTGCAGAGGACCCAGGTTTAGTTCCAGAACCCACATGACAGTTCATAGCTGTCAGTATCTCTAGTTCTAGGGGTTTTGACTGTCTATTCTGGTCTCCAGAGGCAACAGGCAACACATACATACATGCAAGCAAATTACTTATATTATAAAATAAAAATAAGTAAATATTTTTCTTAATGAAAGTGAAATGAATGTGCCAACCCCTTCCTCAATGAACATTTGCCCACATACACATGCACACACTACTTAGGCATGTGCACTTCTGCCTCCAATTCACGAGAAATTGTAAACAAGTATGATACTGAAATATTGATGTTTTTTCTGTTAGATTGGAACTAGGAAATATGAGGAAAGAATCATAGTGCATGTATGAACAAAGACTGTAAAAACTCCAGCAGCCTGTAAACTCACAAAGTAAAGGTCTGTTTTTTCCCCAAGGCTCAACAAACCCAGAAGTAGCTAAGTGGCCACACTGACTTCACAGATGGAGGATTCTGGTCTCTAGCTCTCTGGGGTCCGCACGAGCAGATGTCTTCCTTCAAGTGAGCGAGCTGCTGCTGCCAGGATGTGGGAAGAGACAGAGGAGAGAGCGTGAAATAACAAGAGAATGAAAACTATGGTGCACATCAAAACTTGATTGCCTTATTTGTAGCGATATTTCATTTGTATTTTAATAAGTAAAGCTTGCCTGAAGGTCAGAGAGTAAAATAGCTGCACTGATCAGCCATACAGACCAGGCAGGGATGACACACACCTTTAATCCCAGAAGCCACATTAGTTTGCCGTAGAAACCAGGCAGTAGTAGTGAACGCCCTTAATACCAGCCCTAGAGAGGAATATAAGCCAAGAGAAGACAGCACTCATAGACAGGCTCATTCTGAGGATTCCTGGAGACAGGATCGCCACTTCAAACTGAGTTAGAGGTTAAGAGCCAAAGACTGGTATTTTGCTTTTCTGACATTCGGGTTGAACCTCATTATCTGTCTCTGGGTTTTTATTAATTACAGTCTGGTCCAGGGCACACACTCTCTGAAAACAGCAGGTTCCAAGTTCAGAACACAAAACCCTTTGTTCCATGAGGTTACTAACTTGTAAAATGCCTGCCTCTTTTCTTTTCTGACCTCAGAAAGGTAAATACTCAAACAGATGGGAAACAGGAGAAGATAGCAAGCATCATTATTAGCTGGAAGGGAGGGCTGTCACTGAAGACACAGACCAACATCATGATGGCAGCTGTGAGAACACAGGACCATCCATAGACTCTTGAGGGCAACAGTCTCCCCCAGTTCATATCAGTGTGTGCCCTCTCTATCTATAGGGTCTGTCTCTGCACCTTATCATGGCAGCCCTATAAATGCAGGCGGGCTCCTCATGTCCCCCAAGTTTGGCTCCTGCCAATTTGTGCTGTCCATATGTTTTGAGATGTGAGGTTTTTCACATGACCAATTTACCAGGGGATGCGCTCAGAAAGAACCATCCCCTCCCTAGTTGACAACTGGCAATATAAACCACCTCTAGGGCAGGGGTTTTTGTACCCAAGTCCCGTCTCTGTGCTGGAATTTGATCAGACTTGGGCTTGCACAGTACAGGAATGCCACCTGAATATTCCTAATCTCATTTTAGGTATTCTTGTTTCTTTTTTTCTGAACTCTCTGTTCAGATCCATAGTTCATTTTCAATTGCATTATTTTCTTAACTGTTTTATCTTTTTAGTTCTTTGTATATGCTGAATAATAATCCTTATCAGATGTATAGCTTTCTAAGGGTCTTTACTATACTGTGAGTTTCCTCTTTACTGACTTTTACTATTTTTATTTGTTATAGGGAAGGTTTTCAGTTTTATAAGGTCCTATTTTCACTTGGCCTTAAATCTAAGAGGTTAATTCTACACAGAAGGAGATATAAGCAGTCTTAAAAGGATTTGGTTATACATACATGTGTGCATATGTATGCATTTAAATTTTATTCTCATGTGTATAAATATATACATGTAATAATTACATTAAAGAAGTGATAGTAAATTTGGGATGGGGGTATGAGAGCAGGTAGAAGGGTGAATGAGGGCCAAAGAGGAGCAGATGCTGTGTTTTTCATATACGTGGTACTTAGGAAAATGTTTAAAATGAAACTGAAATTTAAAACACCATATCCCGCATGGGTTCTGTTAGAGACTTGATCAAACTCCACATGTCTAATAGATACTGTGCCCAACAGAATGTCCTCCAGAAGCCTTGGCGTTAGCCCTGTCCACTGTCTTTTCCTCCAGCCTGTGTTTAGTGCAGTAATGGCTGCCCCTGACCCCTGATAACCTGAAGATCTGCTTAGAATCCACAGTAAACAGAATTCTGAGCAGCAATACAAAATCCCTCATAGTGGTGAAGATACCATTTTAATATTCACCTGCATTTGACTTGTCATTGCTTTACAGCTTCTTCTCTATTCCTTCCAGTACTGTGGGTCCAGGAGCCCTGCACCAGCTCTCTTCACCATGGAAGAGTCAGCTGCTTGGTGTGCAGCTGTTTGAGGTGGAATGTCTTTGTCCTTAAGACCAGTTTCAGACACTTCACCTGCTCATCCACCCCCTGCCTTGCACATGAAGGGGTTTGATGTGATTCGTTGGCTTCCTCCAATCTTTGTGGCTGAAAACAAACAATGTGTGTTAAACATATTTGTGTTTTCAAGATACAGATTCTCTGTGTATCCCTGGCTGCCCTGGAACTCACCCTGTAGACCAGGCTGGGTCAAGCTCACAGAGATCTGTGACTCTGCCTCCCAAGTGCTGGGATTAAATATATGTGCCATCACCACACAGATAGATAATTTTAAAAATATATTTCCTATGTTGATAGGAAAAAATTGGTATTCCGTTGAAGTGCCATTTGCATTTTTTAGTATGAGTTAGTACTCAGTTTGTGTGGAAAGAATAAGTTGCAGTTCCTGGTATACTCTTGTTATTGCTCAGGTTGCATTTTGATTAAGATTAGTGTTAATAACTATTCATAAATTTAATAAATTAGCACTGTTTCCTAGGTTTTATAAAATTTTTGAAAGCTTATAGATTTCTCTGGCATTGATTCCATAGTTCATAAGTCCTCTATCATTCCCACTGACTTTTATAACCTAGGATGTTGTGAATTCCTGGCACCAACACATACCTTCCACATCATGTCCTGAGTCAAGATCACTCTCTCCAAGCAGTGTTTCATGAAGTTTGTCATTGTGGCCTAAACAGCATGTGCATTTGCCCAACAAGAGCACAGGAAACAGGACTGGAGATGGCACTGATGAGTCAGACATTTCAAAGTGTCTTTGGTGACACCAAGGACATCTTCCTGGGATATTCCTGTTTCCTCTCTTCTCTTCTGTGCACAGACTTCTTTCCATCCTCAGCAAACACATAAACCTTTTAATCAAAGACCCAAAGTTGATCCTAGACTATTATCTAAAATCTTGACCTGACCAATTTCTGCACGCAGGAAGCTAGTTTTTCCCTCCTGCTTCAAAGACATTCAGACTGCTATCCATTGCAGTGCAGAACCCCAGGATGGGCCTCAGCCTCAGTATGTGTTTCTTCTTACAGTGGCCTTGTACACACAACACCAACATTTCTGGCTTTGTTTCTGACATTTTTTGAAATTGTTCTTTTTTGCAATAAATTCTGATCACGGTTT
>PVIU01026707.1:6302-21675 GCA_004026605.1 Ondatra zibethicus | reverse complement strand
CTTTTTTTTTTTTTAATTTTTTTTCCCCCACTGAACATTTTTTTTGGTCATGTTCAACTTCCTTAGCGATCAGGGAAATGCAAATCAAAACAATTTTGAGATACCATCTTACACCTGTCAGAATGGCTAAAATCAAAAGCACCAATAATAGCCTATGCTGGAGAGGATGTGGAGTAAGGGGAACACTCATCCATTGCTGGTGGAAATGCAAACTTGTGCAACCACTTTGGAAATCAGTGTGGCAGTTTCTCAGGAAATTGGGAATCAACCTACCTCAGGATCCAGCAATACCACTCTTGGGAATATACCCAAGAGATGCCCAATCATACTACAAAAGCATTTGTGCAACTATGTTCCTAAGACTGTACTTAAAGATACGGAAAGCTGTTATGTGGGGATTGGGAACCAAACCTAGGACCTCTGTAAGAGCATCAAGTGCTCTTAATCACTAAGCCATCTCTCCCATCCCTCCGTATATATACTTTAATTGACTAATTCATCTGGGGAATCTAATCCATATGTTTATTGATTATTCCTCATGAGTTGGGTATTCTGGTCTAGGTGCCTGGAATAGAATAGGGAATATGACGGACATAACTCCTGATTTCACAGGGCAGGTCAATCTTCATATGTCAGGGGAGACATAATTTTAACAAAATATGAAGTATATAGTATGTTAGTGGTAACTATTGTGGGCTAAAGGTAGCTAGTGGGATGGAGACCTCATGTGGCAGATGGGAGAGGGTATCATTTGGTAATCACTGGCAAAGGGAGACCTCACTGAAAGGCGACCATTTGAATTGTGAAGTTCAGGGACTGATACAAGCAGATACCTAAGGAAAAGAACATTTCAGACTAGGTATGACAGTCACAAAGGCTCTGATTTGGGCCTCTGGTAGCCAAGTTGTTGAGACAATGTGTCTAGAGGAGGGGAGGCATAGTTTTGATAGGAGATAATGTTAGGGACTCCATCATGGTCTAGATCATAGAGAGCCTTACAGGCCAGCATGGGGACTTGAGTTGCTGTTTTGGGGAAATAGGGAACCACTAGAGAGGTTTCTGCAGGGAAGTGATACATGCTCTAAAGATCAATCTGACTGTCACACAGATTGAGTGGCCAAGAGCAGAGACAGGCCAATGAGCAGGCTGGCCATAAAATATAGTGGCTATACCAGGAGATATAAAGGATGCTATGAAAAACAAAGAGATTCTGGTTGTATTCTGAAAGTACTGAAAATGCATTTTTACAGATTTTCTTACCGATGAAGCATAGAATGTGCAAAAAAAGCTGTTAAGCGCCTATTGATATATTGAAGTAGAAGTAATGAGGAGGTAGCTGGAATCAATCATCTACCTCCTAGACAGTGTGTCTCTGTTTGGGAGTTGCCTGTTATAGACAGAATTGAAAGGCAAGAGACAAAGGAAACTGCACAAAGAAAAGCAAGCATGAAACTGAGTCTATAGCTCTGTGGTAGAGCACTTGAGTAGTGGCTGTGAAGTCTGGGGTTTGTCAGTATCATGAAACAGAAGTAAAGAGAGAAGATGTCCAAAGATTGGGACCCTCTAATTCTTTAAAGGCCAAAGGAATTTGGAAAAGCTAGCAGGGCTTATTGAAAAAGAGAAGACAGCCATCCGGCCACTAATGGAAACAGATGCAGAGACCCACAGCCAAACACAAACATTGGGCAAAGCTCAGGGAATCCTATGGAAGAGAAGGAGGAAGGATTGTAGGAGCCAGAAGGATCAAGGACATCACAAGAAAACTCAAAGAATCAACTAACCAGGGTTCATAGGGGCTCTCGGAGACTGAACCGACAACCAGGGAACCTGCATGGGTCTGACTAAGCCCTCTACATACATGTTACAGTTGTGTAGCTTGGTCTTCTTGTGGGACTCCTAACAGTGGGACCACGGACTTCCTCTGACTCTTTTGCCTGCTTTTGGGACCCCTTTACTCCTACTGGGTTACCTTGTCCAGCCTTAATGTGAGGGGTAGTGCTGTGTTTGGTTGATATCCATGGGAGGGCTGCCCTTCTCTGAAGAGAAAGGGAGAAAAAGCAGATGGGGGATGGGAGGGAGGAGGGGAAATCCTGGAGGTGAGGAGGGAGGGGAAACTGTGGTCAGGATGTAATATATGAGAGAATAATAAATATTTCTTAAAAAGGAGAAGCCAGTTTGGGGCTCTGAGAGGCCCCAAGTATGTGCTAGACAGTGAGATGGACACAGAACAGTTTGCTTCCACAAGTCCCTCCACTTTATGAGGCTTTGACCCCTCCCTGGGTTGGGAGGCCCTCACAGTCAGCTGTCTGTAAAGGACTCTCCACTTGTCTTTTACGTTTGGTGGGAGACAATCTCCTCAGAGTTTGCTTGACTACAAGATACGAAGGAGAGAGTGAGCAGTGACAGTGTGTCAAAGCAAATATTACAATGGAGGCAAGTGCTGTTCCTGCGAGTGCAGTATTCATAATAAAGCCAGTGCCGATTTCCATGCTCATGACAGGTTAGGTCAGGATGCTGCCTTTTTCTGTAGTGTGGGGGAGGAGCAGTATGGAACAGGAGAGAGATAGAAAGTTTTGCATTGGAGGGCAGGAAGGCTAGCCATTTGAACATGTGACATCATTTATTCTGACATTTAACAATAGGTTGCATAAAAGTGGACTTGAGTGCTACCTTTCCTTTTGTCACCATTAAATGTCATGTCACCACTGACATCTTAGAAGTAGATCCCATATCCCTGCTTGTCCGAAGAGCTATTTTTGATATACAGACCGCTTCGAAAGCAGAGGGTTAAGACCAGGTATATTGTAGTAGCCCAACTCTTACTGCTGTGCTCTTTGAGTTTTACTTTTCCTGAACTGACCTGCCAATAATCTGTCACTTGTAAGAATCAACTTTAAAAATAGGTGAGATGGTGCACTGTGTGAGCAGGGCTTCAAAACCCAACTGACCTTTCACGAAGCACAGTGGAATAGCAACATCCTTGCTGGTACCTAGGAATAGTACTAATTAATTTTCACTGACTTTCTCCTTCTGAGAATTTTGCTCACAAAGGCCCATTTCTAAAATATGGCCTGGAGCAGATTTAAGCACAGCCTTTTAATTGGAGCAAGTAAGCAACAGTTGGACTCTCAGAATTGAGTTCTTCTGTGGTTAACCGGAGTGCATAGAGACATCACTAATTGCCTCTCAGCTCCCAAATGGAGCAGAGCCACGAGGGCTGATTGACTCATTGCAAGCATTGTTCCTGGGATTTGCTTCTTCGTGTAAACCCTGCTTTGAAAACAAAAAAACTGGAATGAAGAATAGGTCATGTAGCAGTTGGACTACATAATTTTAAAATATAATTTGGTATTAATTTCCCCAAATCCAGTTTCTGTGTATAATGCCTTTCAGGGAGAAAGTTTAATCCTTGATCCTGTCAGGTGTGGTGAAGCCTTCAATTATTTTTGGCTAGGCATATGATATTTAGGCACTTTCTCCTTTACCTACTGAAATATTTTCTTGGTTATTTTTATGCACTCACAAACACAGAGTGCTGATTAATGAGAGCTTTTCTGTCTGAGAGATAACAGATAAATTAGTGGAAGAATAAGATGTATAGTGTATGTGCTCCCTTAGAAGATGTCATGGTGGAATGAATCGTACTCTCAGACAAGTAAGCTATATATAAACTCCTTCCATAAATACATGCTATGATGAGTCTAAGAGAAATTGTGATGGGAGAGAGAAGAGAGACTGATGACGCTGGCATGCTTCCCTTCTGTGTAGTAATGTATTTGTAGTTCTATTGTCATTTAAGATTGAGAGACAGGTTGGACATTATACAGATTGAGCCAGTTGTATTTATGTATTTAGGAATACACACACAATCATACATATGTATAACAACCTTTATATATGGAACAACTCAGTGTAAAAGATGCCATGAATTTGAAAGAGCAAAGGTGTTGATACATGGGAGGGGTTGGAAAGAGTAAAAGGAAAGGAGGACTGATATAATTATATTATAATCTTAAAAATATTTCAAATGTTATTTTAAAAGGTGCATGAAAATGGACATACTCAGAAAACGCTATTTTTCTTTCAGAATAACCTGAAATCTTGTTGATTTCTTTTGCACTAATTTTCTTTTCCTTCTAAACTTCAGAAAGTAATTCAAGTTGGGGGTACATTTAGTTTCTCTTTCTCTCTGGTGTATACACATTTATGTAGATATTTTTTTTATGTAACATGTGTGTGGAGGCCAAAGGTTGATATCAGATGACTTTGTATCTCACTTTTCCACCTTATTTTTGTGAGACAGAGTTACTCACTGAATCTGGAGCTCACCAATTGGCTGGACTAGCTAACATGTGCACTCTTAAAATTTCAGTCTCTAAATTCTGGAATTAAAAGCACATACAACTATGCAACCACACTTGGCTTGTTTTTGTTTATTTTGAACATGGATGCTCAGAATATGAACTCAAGTCTTAAAGTCAGATCCTCATGCTTGTATAACAAAGCATTTTACTAAGTTACCTTCCCAGCCCCCACTTTCATTTTTTATTTATAGGTTGATTAGTGTTTGCTTAAAATATATACCCATGTCTTAAGTGCTAGAACTTACAAATGTGAAACTTAGAAGAGAAGCCTTTGTAAAACATTAATTTAAGGATCTCATGATGAGATAATTTTGGATTATCTACTGGAGAAAATATAAGGACAAGTGTCTTTATTTGGGACAAGGAGGGAAAAAATGGGAACAGTGCAGGACAAAGACCTGTGAAGATGGAGTCAAATTGGAATCATGTGGACAAAAGTTAAGGCATGTTATCAGAATCTAAAAAGAAGAAGTCATCTATAGCCTCTACAGGAAGTTCATCCCTGGTCACATCTTGTTTTTGAATTGCTGAGAGCTCTGCCTCCAACTCACTTCATTTCAGAGTGGTTTGTCTCTTCCTTCCAACTCATCTTGTCTTTGTTCCCATTTGTGAGACCTTCCTTTTTATCACTCCGCCTGTAGTGACTTTACCTGTCACGTGGTCTACCTGTCATATGAGAACTTGTCTTTAGTTTTGACAATTGAACACTATTATTTGATGCATTCCTAGAAGGGCCTAAGCTCTCTGTTCTTTCAAAGGAGATCCAGTGACTTTGACCATCGTTTAAAATGTCTCCAGTAACTTAAAGAAACACCCAAATGACACTGGTACCCAGACTACTCAGAATGATTATTATCCCATTAAGAGAGAAAGTAACATGGGAAGAAAAATTTCCCCAAATACTAGTGGTAGAGAACTTGCATGTATTTAGTTGTTTCTATTTTCTAAGGAACTGGGGACCTGACACAGTCTATCATCATGCTAGCCTTGTGTCCTGTGTCTTGGCATCCCAGAGATCTATATGTGCTTGTAGGAGGAGGCCGCTTGTTTGTTTCCTGGCTGCCCAGACTCCCAAAATAACCACATAGAAACTGTATTAATTAAATCACTGCTTGGTCTATTAGTTCTACCTTCTTATTAGCTAGCTTTTACATCTTAATTTAACCCATCTTAATTTTCCATTATTTTATATTTTATCACGAGGCTTGTGGCCTACCAGCAAGGTTCTGGTGTGTCTGTCTCTGGCGGAGGTTCCATGGCTTTTCTCTGACTCCACGTCCTTTCTTCTCCCAGCATTCAGTTTAGTTTTCCCTGCCTAGCTCTACTCTTTTGCCCTATCTCAGGTCAAGACAGTTTTTTTTTTATTATTAACCAATGGTATTCACAGAATACAGAGGGGAATCACACATCATGTGCCATTGGTTATTTGCTATTCTTCACTCCAGTCCTTTGTTTCTACTCTCTTCTCTGTTTGGACTAAGGTTCTCCTCGCTCCTGGACTGTGTAAGCTGATTCACTCTCTTCTACTCCCTTAGTTTCCTAGAGTTAGCTTACAAGACATCTGGAAGAATACTTTTCTGATTCCTGAGCCTATAGATTTAGTATCAAGCTTGTTTGCTTGTGTTTCTATGGCACCATGGCCTTCTATTTATCTCTGATCTACTCTTAATGGTAAGCGTGATCTCTTCATTAAAATGGGGCATTTAAAAGTTTGTGTTCTTTCACAATAGGGTTTTCACAAAACAAAAGAAATGGAGATGGAATTAACTAAACTCTTTACTAATGGAATATTTTCTGTGGATGTATAATTCCTGTAAAGAAAGGATATAAATAAGTCACTACCTTGGAAACACTTCGTTTTCTGCGTACTGGATCTGTATGCAGAATTCCCTAAGTCAAACTATAATTTCCTTTGCAACAAAAATGGCAAAAGTTGATGATAAGATAAATAGAAGTCTCTCATGAATGAAGAAATTCTTGTTTATAGTGGTTATAAAAGGAATAGAAATGATTTATTTGATGCTTCTCTACTATGCTCTGAACCACTTGAGGCAGAAAAGATCTGGATTCCCTGTGGTTATTGTAATGGTTAGCTCCTTAATTATTTGTGGAATGGACAAGAAAATGTGTCCCTCATGACCCTCTGTTTTTGATCCAGGAGCTGTGAAGCCAGAAACAGAACACATGCTTTGGAACTAGATCTGCCCTTTGCCAGTATTAGTGTCCTGGAGCCCTGTAGACAAGACCTTCTTATCACTCATCTCAGAAAGATAAACACATGACAGGATTTTTAGTAGTGGAGAATGGGGAAAAGCAGATAATGCTAGCTTTTTTTGGTCTAGAAAAAAGTATCAATAAAAGAGCTGCATGCTGGGAAGTGATAAGGATACCACACACAATGGTGGCAATCAATGCAAAGCCCCTCTATGGTCAATAAACACAGAGGTACCAGAGGAGATTTTGCTAAGGGACCAACCAATCAGCTTTGGTTCCCACAACCTTCCACAGAAGGACCTAGAATTTCAGGAACAACTGAGGGGTGGTTGGGCACATGGGCACTTTCAAGCTATATTATGTTAAAGCTGTATTATGTCATATTAAAGGAAGGTGGCAGCATTTTGACCCTTGAGCACAAAATCTGAAGGCAGCCCCATAATTGTTTGGTCCCTAACAGAAAAAGGCCAAAGCACTCATTTCTAGTCTTGAGGCCTGGGGCCGCACCAAATGTTGTCTTAGATCTGAGTCAAAGAAAGTTGTGTCTGGAAGAAGAATATAATTTATAGTGAGGGATGGATAAAGGGGGCTAAATAACTAGAGTATTGATCAAATAGGTCGGGACCCTAGAAGTCAGTGCTGTTTGAAAGCTAGATAAGCATGCAGGACAAACAAATAGGAGAAAAAGATACAAGAAGTTGAAATTAGTGCCTCAAATAATTTCTTTAGTACAGCCTTCTTCTGCATTCCCTGGCATGCTTCACTGGGCAAGAAGCATGCTCTTAAGGCTACTTGTTCTCAATTCCCTGTTGTATTAGCTCAGGGTTAAAAACCATGAAGAATTTAATGGTTCATGTTGAGAAGATGATAGAATGTTAAAGGGCAAATCTGAAGATGAATGATGCATCTTTTATAAAGTATAGAGTACCATACACTTCAATTCAACAAATGTATTCTGAACTGTTTTGTAAATTTGAGGTACTCTAATTATAGCACAGAGGAGTGCAAGATAAATGCTGTATCATATGCTCTCAGTAAATACATGGCCTCTCATCTGAAAAAATGAAGGCATAGGAACGGACTCAAAACTGTGGGTTACATTTCAGTGATAAGTAATGCAGAAGAAATGAGATTGGAAAGATAAGTAGAGGTAGACTCCAAAGCTAATCAGACAGCTCTCATTAAGAGCATGCATGTGATTGCATCCTGTAGAACATCGTGGAAATGTTGAAGGGAGTTAGATCATTGTATTTGAGTAAGGATTATGTGTGGTAGTAAGGCAAAAGAAGCAGTATTGACAAATGTATCAGAAAGTTCTACTGATGACTTGGTAACAGTTGAAATGTTGGGGATGAAGTGGAGAGGAAACAGATTACAGAAAGTTTGCAGGTCTGGGTGAAGAGGTGAATATATCACTCATAGAAATACATAGCATCATTGATTCACAAGGAGATAAGGTTTTTTGTGGTTTTTAATGTTAGTCTTGTAGTGTTGGTTAAATTTCTGAGTGAAGATATCAAAAAAAGAAGGTGGAAATGTGAAACAGAACAATCATAGATCTTCACTGTAGCATCTCCCATACATCCATCTACTTTCCACCCCCAACATTTACCTCCCTCAATGTGCACTATTTGTGCAGCGAGTTTCTCTTAGCTTGTTGCTGAGAAAGACCATTGAGTAACTGTAAGAAAAAAAAAATCAAAGGTTTATAAAACTTTAAAAAGTCAGTAACTTATGATTGGAAGACAAGTGGATGACACTCGGAGAGGGGATCATGTTAGTCACTGAGTAAATGAAATGGCTGGGAGAGTACACTGGACTGAGTTGTGTCTCTAGAAAATTCATGTTGGATTCCTAACCCAAGTACTTCAGAATACAGCCTTATTTAGAAATAGGGTGTTATCAGAGGCCATCAAGTTAACATAAAGTAATTCGGGCAGATCCTAGTGTAATATGAATGGTGCTTTTATGAGAAAGGATAAGTTTGCAAACAAATACATAATTGTGAAGTCAGAGGAGGCTGGAGAAGATTTTTCCTTAGTCTCAGAAGTGATCAACCCAAGAGCTGGGCAAATGGATTGGTGAAGAGCTGCATTTACTATGCAGGTATGAAGACAAGAGTTGGGGTATCTAGCTCCCATGTGGAAAAGTTGGATATGGTCACATATGTTAGGAGTGGATGGGTGGAGACAGGAAGCTTGGTGGGGTTTCTTGGGACTTGCTTCTTGTTCTCAGATCTGTTAGAGGACCATTGCCAAGACTGCTACTATTGGAATGAACATGGTAGGAAAGCAGAAGAGAAAAGAAGATAGCATCAATTGGGACTGGCAAGGTGATATTGGGCTCACAAATAATGCCCCAGGACTAGGAATATAGTTTAGTGGTACAGCACTTGTATAGCTTGTGCGAAGCCCTAAGTTCAATTGCTAGTACCACCCCCCCTTCCACAACAACATACCCACCAAACAATGCTCGAATATGAGCATTATAATATGCAGTCAGATTTCTCACTTACAATTGTGATTATTTTAACCTGGGAGAGAAGTCTCTGCTTGACTTAGAGATGTGAATCATCTGTTATTATATTGTCTGGAACACAAAGAAAATGAGTACATTGATAATTCATGCTTGCTCTCTTTGGCTTCTGCCACCATTGCCTCTCCACTCATAGGTCAGAAATAGCCACAGGAGCCTACCAAACTGCAAGAGTGGCGCACATGTATTTTGTGCATCAGGAAGAATCAGTAAAGTGGCTACAAGTGGGCAAGTACTACAGAATCAGTTACGTTTGCTTGGGAAGGAGGTAGTTTAAGCCTGGAAGAACACTAAGTGTATGAGTAGGCCAAAAAATGTGACAGAGAAAGAAAAAATTGAAAAAGGAAAGAGAGAGTGAGAAAAAGAAACCCGATAGAGTGAAAACCTTGAAGAGGAATGTGAACAAAAGAACTGAGTAGGATGAACTTAACCTTGGGAAGGAGGCAGGCATTGTTCCCTCTAAGACGCATACGAGCAGAAGAGGGGGAATAGAACTTCTGTGTAATATTGTAGGGCAGGAAAATTTCTTGTGATCATTATTAGCAATATTATTCTGAGACTTGACCTGTCCTTCCCTTCTTTTTTTTCAGATGTCTATTTACAATTCTTTCATATGAGAGTTCAGACAGTTCCAGCACTTCCAAAATTAACACAAGATGATTACTCAACAGGACTGAATTAGCTTTCAAGAGTCTATTTCATTGCTCCCTCCTTAAAGGAAAAGTTCAGAGTTGAATCAAAGTTCATATTTCAGTGCCAACAGAGTACCACGGATGGCTGGCCCCATTTTCCCTTTTGGAGCTACATCATCTTGCTAGTGTTTCTGAAGTAATAGTTCACCTGCCTATTAGCATAACATTATACCTGGAATATTGACTCTACTGGCTTGCGGAAAGAATGATGCTCTTGCTTCTGCTATATTTACAGCTCAGAGTCATAGGACTCAAGATTCCAGTATTTCAAGAGAACTTGACCAAGGACCATAAAAACTTACCAAAGAAAAGGAGATTGTTTCGCCCCTGTTTTTAGAAGCATGCACCAAAGTTTGATTATCCAGTCACTAGAGCCATTCTACTGCTAATTTTTAATGGTTAACCTAGTTTTCTCATCTCACCTTTGAGATGTCTGTCCTATTGTTGTCTTCAACTAAAGAGTAAGATTTAAGGAGAAATTCAGGAAAAGAGCATTGTTGAACATGGGATATAATATTACAAGCCATGATATAAATGAAGAATATTATTATAATGTTCTACAGCCTTAATTTAAAATTTAATACATATTTTCTCTTTCCTATAAATGTACCGATTTTAGGACCATATAATTAACAAGTTACTAAGTCAATCTTGGTGGTTTTCAAAGAACTCATGAACTAGAGAAAGGGCTGGGGAAAAGAAAAGGGGTGGGGAGAGAGAGGAGAGAGAGATTATTTTCCTTCTGTTTCTCTCTATGTGAAACCCCTAATGGTAGGTACCAAGAATAGAAGAGTTTAAGAACTAAGAAATGATTTTGTCTGGGGCTAGTTGGGAAGCTTTACAGAGCATGTGATAGTTAGTTGACTTTGGTCATAAAGGATGAGTTAGGATTTGAGGATTCTATTTTCTCCAACCTTCTACATCTTGATGACTCGTCTATTTCCTTCTTTAATTTTACAATCACATCCATATTCTGGATCATCTCATTTTCATGCTTTACTTTGGCCCTTATTATTATTATATTTAACACTAATCCCCTTTCTTGGTGATGGCCAATGGCTGACTCTTCTTTAGATTTGTCTCTATGGCCCCCGCATCTTTACCACTGTTCTGGAGATTATCTTTTGATATAAACTTGCTTCTCCTTTGCTGAATTTCTGCCTACAACTATTTCATTCTAATACTAGGGCACCTTCACTATCCTCATATTCCTCACTTGGGGCTATGTAAAAGATGATGTTACTAAAGCTTTAAAGATGTAGAAGGGAGACAGGATTGAAGAGAGAATGGTGGCTTAAATCCAGCCCATGAACTACTCAACAAGCCTCATGTATTAACCTGGTCTTGAGAGAAAAGAGTACCTTTTCCTAATTAGCCTGAACTCTGTGGGTCACTGGCAGTGTAGAGAGAGGTTTGATGCTATTCCAGCTGAGCAATCTCAGCTTGAGGGTCTAAAAATATTTATCATTTCTATTTATGGTAGGATCATCTGATCTAGTGAATAAAAATTTAGGATATTTAGCAACACTAGATTTTCTGATAAACAAAATGTTTTTGCTATTAAGTTTGTATATCTCGAGCTATTTTTGGGCCCCACTTTCACTAAAATCTCATTTCTTTTCACTTGGAATTAAAATTCAAGGTGCCCAGTTAATTTTGACTTGTCCATCCTACTACCTTGGGAGTATGCTCTAGATGTACTATCCTTTATGTTCATGATATAGCTATCCAAGGATCCCTGACTTCTTGCTCTTTCTATCTTTTCTTTTTCTCTCCAGCTCAATTCTTTCCAACCATCCAGCCTTTGAATTTCCTAATGGCAAGTAGTTAATCTCTGATATCTGATTTCAGCCAAGACCATTCAGGCACTGCTCAGGGGATTCATCTTTATAACCAAATATGGTCCTTGTCCCAAATTAAAAAGAGTTATTTCCCTGAGAGGAGTCGCAGCTAGCTTAATGTAGCAAGGCTACATGTTCCTAAGTCTAGTTACATAGGGAGAGATTGAGTGGATGAAGAAGTGTATTCACAAAGGAGGGTTGACCCATTTTAATCTCAGCAATCGACCCATCCTATATTCTTTCTTATTTAGTTTTCTTTTTTCTTTTTTATTGTTTTTATTGAGCTATATATTTTTCTTCTCTCCCCTCCCTTCCTCCCCCTCCCCTTCTGATCCCCATGCTCCCAATTTACTCAGAAGATCTTGTCTTTTTCTACTTCCCATGTAGATTAGATTTATGTATGTCTCTCTTAGGGTCCTCTCTGTTGTCTAGGTTCTCTGGGATTGTGAATTGTAGGCTGGTTTTCTTTGCTTTATGTCTAAAAGCCACTTATGAATGAGTACATTTGATATTTGTCTTTCTGGGTCTGGGTTACCTTACTCAATATGATGTTTTCTAGATTCAGCCATTTGCCCACAAATTTCAAGATTTAATTATTTTTTTCTGCTACGTAGTAGTCTGTTGTGTAAATGTACTACATCTTTTTTCATTCTTTGCTCGAGGGGCATTTAGGTTGTTTCCAGGTTCAGGCTATGACAAATAATGCTGCTATGAAGATAGTTGAGCACATGTCCCTGTGGTATGATAGATTATCCTTTGTGTATATACTCAAAAGTGGTATTGTTGGGTCTATTTTTTTATGGTACATAAACATACACCCATGTCAACTTTTGTTTGGAAAGACAGTGCTATTCATACACTCAGATCTTTCAGTTGATTTGTGGAGCTCAGAATATTGGGACCCCAAAAGATTATCAATTTCTAGCTTACACTTTCCCTCTTGATTTTCAGATAGAGAAACCGAGGCGAAGAGACTTTATTCAAGTCCTTTGATTATACAACAAATTCAAATTAGAACTAGGATTTCTGCTGGATTATCTATGCCTTCTCTTGTTCTTGCCTCTAAGAACATGCTAATGATTTGACAAAATGACAGTTCATGCACAACCCCTTTCTCTATAGATATGAGGTGGTTAATTATATATTCTAGTTACTGGTATGATAGGTATTCTCCTGGGAAAATCTGAGGAGGTATGATCCCTTACACGCCCTCATTGAGGTCTCTGTTGGACTCATGTTGGACTGAAGCAACTAGAACTTAGCCTGTTTGCCTGACCATTATCCAGATCCTTCCACAGAAGTGGATTTACCCATAGTGATGTCAATATTAAAAGAAACCAATCAAGGCCTTTATGTCGTCAGTCTCATTGTAGAAATGCATGTCTTTCCACTTGAAAATCAGGGCAGATGGTTTTAAGGATAAGAGGGGTGTGTGGTCATAGTGAAAGATTTAGAGGTTGCTAAGCTTCTCCTTGGCCTTCTCTTTGAGCCATGCAGAGAGGCAATCAGTGGGGTAGAGAATTAAAGCCGCAAAACAATCCCACACCAGTTTGGATTAAAAGGGGTTATTTATTGGAGGGGAAAAATTTACAGAACACCGTCCTACACCACAGTCCTCTCGTAGCAAACAGGAAACAGAGAGTCTAGCAGTTTGAACGGGAGCCGGAAGCAAGAGAGAAAACCGGAGGGCTGCCGCCACTTTTTAAAATGAAATAGACCACGCCCCAGTGGGCTGGTATCTTAAAGGCTATTGGCTGAAGGAGCGGAAAGAGCTCCCGCAGCAGAGAATGTTCCCTTTGGCTATTTCTGTTTGGCTCAATTTCCTACCTTAGTAGATGTTTCTTGACTTTTGTAATTTAGACAGCATTGCTAAAGCGGCCCCCTCAGTCACATTGCAGAAATGTAGCAATTGTGAGCTTTCTGGTTTGAACCTCCCTCTGCTGGTGAGAATAATCCACATGTGTTCCGCTCAGAAACTGAAATTTAAAGGGAATTAGCGTTGCATGGTAATGAAATGCCTTCACTTATTCCTAGTTAATGATTTTGCCTTTTAAGTACAGAAAGAGAAATGAATATTTTTTCCATTAGCTATTACACTCTGATCATTAACTGGCTTTGGCTAAAAAGGAATACAAATTCTTGTGCACAGTGTATTTATATGTAACACATTTCACAAATGTGAAATACAGCAATCCAGATTGGCATTGCCTTGGTTTCTCCTTTGGTATTTAAGACAAATTTCCATGATGGCTGGAATGACGAAATAGAATGGGATAGAATAACCTGCTTCGGCTAAGGCTTTTTATATTTTCTGTGGTGCTTTTCACTGACTGTGGGACATGGAAATCAGGTATCTATTCCAGTTTGACTCATGCCACAAATAAGTGTTAAGGGTTCAAAAGTGAACTCTTGGATGTATACCTTGCTCAGCCTAGATGTAGTAGGGAGGGCCTTGGGCTTTCCACACGGCAGGGTGCCTTGCCCTCTCTTAGGATTGGAGGGGGTGGGGTGGGAGGGTGAGGGGAGGGAGTGGGAGGATGGGAGGGAGTGGGAATTTGGATTGGTATTTTTTTTAACTAATAAAAAAAGAAAAAAGTGAACTCTAGGCAGAGAGCAAGTGCGCACACTCGGTAACTATAATGAATAAACAGAAGAGCTAGCAGAGTATATTTCTTTAGTTTATTTTGGTGGCTCGGAGGAATTTTCTGCTTCTTTTTGTATTTTAAGTGACCTAATTGTTTTTGAAGATAAGTACATAGCTTCCAGATACACTGGGTGGTAATTTGCTATTTGTGAGTCCTAGGGCTTAAATGAATGGAGAAAACAATAAGAAATTAAACATCATTCTCATAGATGTTTTCTTTTTTTACAAAGATGATCCTTTCTACAACTTCAGCTCTGCAGCATCCATCCATAATTTATGAAAGTTCCTTCACTGAGGGATGAAGTAGGGCAATATACTGCAATTGCGGCATCCTTTATGAGTGTTAAATATGTAACTCTTGTATCCATTTGGATTGGAAAATGCAGATGTTCTGTCTTTTCTGTATGCCATCATCATATGTTCTACCTGCTTTTCAATTGGTGTGCTAATTCTGAGGGATATGCAGAGGTGATTAAGAAACTGCTTCTGCCTTCAATCTACTGATAGATTATTAGGGAAAAGAGATCATAAATACAAACAGTGATGATGGGAAGTATGGATGAAAGCCACAGTTTGGGTTCTGCTTCCAATGATATGGCTTTGAACTTAATAGACTTGAGTTTAATCACCTGTAAATAATAGCTTGTAATTGAAGAGATCCCCGGTAAGGGGAGACCCTCCAGCAGACGCTCCCCACCAAGAGAAGACTCCAGTCGACTTCGGCTGCACAAGCAAGAGGCGTTTATTAGTTGGTTACACAGGCCTGCGGATGCTGCAGCAATCGGGTTGCTGAGCATGCCGGGCTTAGAGAACAAAGTAGTTTATATAGGATTTTGGAGCATGCAGCTTTAGGGTACCCAGCAACAAGTATTTCATTGGTTAATTCATATAGAGCATAGGGTTATTTTGGGGCGCAGTGATTTGTTTCACTTTGGATTTCACAAAAACAGACATGACGAGGACACTGTGTTTGGCAGGGTCTTACTGCCCTTCTTTATCACTCCTATTTTGGCTATCCCAGGTGGGCTAGCTGGTGAGTCATGGGTCATGGTGCCCATCTGTTGCTCCCCTTTATCTTTTGGT
>PVIU01026706.1:0-21571 GCA_004026605.1 Ondatra zibethicus | reverse complement strand
GAGATAGAGACAGAGACCCACATTCACATCAGAGCAATGGATTGAGCCCCCAAGGTGCAGGTGAAGAGCAGAAGGTGGGAGAAGATGAGTTAGGAAGTTAGGACCGTGAGGGGCTGGTCCACCTACTGAGACAGTGTGCCTGAACTAATGGGAGCGCACCAATCCACCTGGACTGGGACTGAATGAGCATATGATCAAAATAAATGTCTTTTAACAATTTAACTATTCTGATAAACTTACCCATTGCATTCTTAAATTTTTGTATATATAAATGTGATTTTACTATCATTATGTTCAGTTAATTTTAAATATTCTTAATTTTTCACTTTGAATATCTTAACCATGTATAAATGTGCATGGATTTACTTGGAGAGTTCTTACTTTTCACATTTTGTGAGTCAGGTCCTGTCCTAATGCTAAGAATATGGAGGGACATGTGACAATGTCTCTGCTTCTTGGAAGCTGACATCACTCTCGAGACAGATGAAAGAAACAGTGAGTGATCATCACACCGTTGGAGAATAACAGTGTGGGAAATGGTTGAAGGCAGAAACCTGAAAATAATATCAACCTGGGAGCAATCGGTTTACAATTGAACAGGACAGTGAAAATTTCTTACTCTTATTTTATATCTTTATTTTTACTGATTTATTAAAGTTTCAAATTAATATTTTATAAGTATATTTGTGTGACTGAGCGTATGTATAACACTATGATGCATAAACCTGCAGAACTCAGAAGTGGACACTGGATTCCCCATAACTGCAGTTACAGATACTTATTTTGATGAGTGGGTGGTATGAACAAAATATGGGTCCTCTATGATAGCATTAAGCACTTCTAACCAATGAGCTACCTCTCTAGTTACTTTACTTAAATTTAAAATATTAAAAATAAAATTATTTTTGTTAATCATCTACCATTTATATATTCATCCTAATCCAAAGGTCACAGTCTTACAAATTTCCATTTTGTTTATTAACATCACACTTTCCTGTTTAATGTTGTACTTTTACAAAAAATATTCATCCCAGTCTGATGATGTACATCTCATTAATGGGGTCTGATTATTTGGGATTCAGGGTGTAAAGCACGATTTGATTGCAATATATTCTTTAAGTGAGATACAGCACAGTAGAACATAGTTTAAGGTCATAATAATAATGATCAATCATTAAAACAACTTCCACAGTCTCTTGATACTCTTCAGGTTTCATATGCTATTCTCTTTGGCAAACCATTAATAGGCAGCATCATGACATCTCTTTATGGATGAGGATTCCACATTATAAAAAGAAAAAAAAAACCCCTTTCAAATGTGTAAGCTACCACAGTAGATATCTCAGACTAACAGATATATTGAACTTAGAAAACACATTTTAATTTATTTTATATACTTAAAAATATATATGATGTACATTTTTGGTGTTTTGTATACTTTCTGTTTCGATCTTAGTTTTGTTTTGCCTTGGTATTTTTGTTTTATTGAAGGAAATATTAATGGGCATCATATTATGAAATTAATTTCCTTCAGGAGAATTAAGGAAATATACGTGACACATAATTCTCAACTTAGAAACTTCAGTTCTCAAGAAACTAGTAAGACAGCTCTTCTCTATTGTGTAGCTACAACGTTTATCTATTAAAAGTCTCCCTTTATACATCTCCCCACTTCCATTTAATTCATTATTCTCGGGGGAATACTGGTGAGAAATGGAAGCATGCAGTATAACTGCCATTAACATAGGCATCCTGGCAAGTCTTTCTTAGAATAATTGCAAGGTCTAGAATTCAGAAATATTATGTTCCTTACTAATAAATCATTGTTAATTAGCACATTAATGGAAATGATTAATTTAAACTAGAGAATCTGGTAGAAGCATCAGAGTCATGGATTTTTCCTACATAAAATAGAAAATGACATTTTAAATATTTCTATGGAATATTTATGGAAATTATAAGCTGAAGCAGTAATAGAAAGTTACACACAAGTAGATAAAAAGAGAAAAGTGTTCTGAGAATTTTACATCCAAGACATCTACATTTGGATCTGAGAACCAATTCTAGCCTCCTCTTATCCACTCGATTCTTTTTCTCTCAACTTATTCTAAATAGATATCTTCTCATTCAGAACACCTGATTATGGTTCACTCACCTTCTACTCTTTCCAGTCCCCTCCCACCTCCCCTCCACTCTGGATCCACTCCTTTTCTGTTTCTCAGGAGAAAAGAACATGCTACTAAGAAGTAACAAAAAAAAACACAGTAAGATTTACATATATATATATTTATATATATATTACATATATATATATATTTACATATATATATATATATATATATAATAAGATAAAACAAAACTATCCTATTGGAGCTGGACAAGGCAAACCAACAGAAGGAAAAGAACCCAAAAGAAAGCACAAAATTCAGAGATCCACTCGTTCATAGACTCACAATTTCCACAAAGCAGTAAACTGAAAGTCATAACACAAAATGCAGAGAACCTGGTGCAGACCCATGTAGGCCCTATGCTTGCGGTTTCAGTGTCTGTGAGTTCATATGAGCCTCACTCAGATGATTTGGAGGGCCTTGTCTCCTCCATTCCCTCTGGCTCTTACTTTCTTTCTGCCTCTTCTTAGGCAGTTTCCTGAGCTGTGGTGGGAGGGTTTTGATGGAGATATCCTACTCAGACCTGTTTATTTAAAAAGTCTCTCCCTATCTGTGTAACATCTGTCTGTGGGTCTCTCTACTTGTGCTCATCTCCTGAAGGGGACATTCTTCATATTCATTCATGTAGACAATAACGTGTTGATTAATTCATTATTTAATGACAATCATAAAACGAGGGAGGAAGTTGCATAGGTTGCATTAAAAAGGAAAAGCAACAAAATATAAAAAAATATATACTGATTCAGAAGAATGTGTATCTTGAGTACTATGGATTAAAAGAAGCATTTGCAAATTTTCAAAATGATAGAAGGGTATCCACAATCTATGAACGTGGGAACATGGTAAGAATTAAAACAATAGTAGGAAACTAACAGTGTCATCACGGGATTAAAGTTCTGTTTCATAAAGGATAAGTACAGAATTGACAGGTTGTCAAATTGATCTGGTGAAAATGAATATGAACTTACAAGCACCTATGAAAACTTCAAAACACAAAAGAACAAAATAATATGCCTGGATGAAATTACTGAAAGTAGGCTTTCTTCTTTCAATAATTATTTATGTGCATTCCTATTTAAGAAGCTTATTTTCATAATTGAGCTTGTTGACGCATGTTAGTTTATTTTCTAATGAGTAGAAGCTTTTATTGGTTTCATTTTAGCATGGTCAATTGCATGTATATACATGTGGGTATATACTACCCTTGGGAGTTCCCACTTGCAAATAGAGGTCTGAATATATTTTCTCTTAGACCCACAGGCTATGAGCTTGTTCTAGTGGATTTTTAAATTAATTATTTGACCCATAAAAACAATAATGAGAAATGTGCTTTTTACTTTGCCTTCAACTTCCATCTTTCCACAGCATAGTCCCAGAGTTAATGAGCAACATTCATTGAATTCTCATTTTACAGACTCATTTTTCAATGTATCAGAACAACATGCATTTTTATGTACAATCATTATGAAATGATAAATGTTGTTGTATATTTTAATTTTTATTTGTTGTTATTATTAGTAGTAACAGTACCATTGCATGTGTTTGTGCATGGTCAAAATTTATGAGTGTGGGCACACATGTGTGCAAATGTGTGAATGTGTAGGCCAGAAGATAACTTTGAGGAACTAATTTTGTACTTCCATTGTGGAATCTGTGGACTGCATTGAGGTAGTCAGGATTTTGAAGCAAGAACTTAACCCACATGACAATATTATTCTGACACTAATATTCTGTTTTATATCTTAGAAATGTATATAATGAAGAAATAGTCATCCTTATGGTTTTACTATGACATATATTATTCATTTATGTTTTTTGTTTTCAATAAACTTCATTTATTTATAAATAAAAATTTAGTATTTAAATACTTTTTTCAGGGATCACCAGAGGACAGAACTAACAGAATATCTGGATGTATGGTCATCATACATTGAGGATGGCATGATCACATGAAGCCCAGGCATACACCAGGGTGTGTTTATTTGGGTTGTGTAAATAAAATGTGTGATGCTTTGCTAAAAGACAAAATTGCAAAGGATGGATTTCCCAGAACATAATCCTTTTGTTAAATGACACATTTATAGCCACCTTCTTGTTTTTTTTTTCTCTGGTGGAATACAAACAAGTTCTGTTATGATTTATAATTTTATAATTATATGAGCCCTTTAAATTCCCTCCCTCTCACACACACCTGAATAAAACTCCCTTACTACAATAGTTGTAGGCGGGATGGGGACTGAGTTTTACACGTATAACTTTTGACAAGACAAAATCCTACCACAGTATTATTACACCTTCGGTTTCAAATTCGTGCTCTTACCACACATCAAACTTGTTTATAAAATTTCAACATCCCCAATTCTTAATTCATTATCTTTTCATCTCTAAGCTGTGAAGTTATTCTCACGTGGCACTACCTCCTCAGTTATATATGAGGCTCAAGGTAACACAGGTATCCTGATCCATAAAACAAATTCTCCAGTTGAAGATGTGTAGTCATACTACACTTCAGCAAGGCAACATGGAGAAAGGCTCTGAGCACATCCCGACTCTCCAGACTGGCAGGACAGATGAAGAGAAAATTAGAGATTGAGAAAAAGAGACATCAAGGAAGGGAGGGGGGAAAGGAGGAAGGAAGGAATTAAAGAAGTATAGAAGGAAGGACCTTAAGGGAATCAACAAAAGTCCAAAACCTAGTAAGAAAAAGCTCATTTTATGCTTCAAAAATAATCGCAATTTTCTTGATACCTTGCCTTCTAGACCTCTGAACTCTCCAGAGAAGGTACTCTGGCTGTTTGGTCTCTGGCATTAGCCACAGTCCTAGAATACCCTGTGATAAAGGGATCTAACTGTAGAGCAGAAAGACTCACTCCTATGACTGTTAATCACAATGACTGCCTTGAAGCCAAAATGATCTATGATTTGGTCATATGTGACATATGAAGGCTCACATGCTACCCAATTTTGTTTTAAATGTTTTTCAACCTTCCCCATTGCCAAAACCCAGCATTTCTGCAGTGTGATCTCATGGCTACTCCCTGGTTCCTAATCAAGTCCTGTTGTGTGCTTGTGGCATCTATTCAATAGCTGTGCAGCCTCACGTTTATGTTCTAGAACATATTTTTCATTTATTTTATAATATAAACTCAAAAAATATAACTCAAAATTTTTGATTTCTGTTTCTCATTCATCTAACAATCACCCTCTTCACTCATTTTCTTCCTGTCATATTTTACTGTGGAAAGAAAAGGGCTTATGTTTCAAATTCTGTGACGTTTTATTTTAGAAATTCCTACTAG
This sequence comes from Ondatra zibethicus, assembly GCA_004026605.1. Taxonomy (NCBI): domain Eukaryota; kingdom Metazoa; phylum Chordata; class Mammalia; order Rodentia; family Cricetidae; genus Ondatra; species Ondatra zibethicus. The sequence continues at coordinate 16,104 of PVIU01026706.1, read as the reverse complement.
ATATTTCATTTCTTTCAAGTTCTTTGTTTCACAAAGCAACAACATGTAATTGTAAATGTGGCTTCTATTTTCTTTTACCTTATATACACCTGATAGGTAACCAGAAATTCCTGCAGTGTCTGTAATTCTGGAATGAAACCCAAACCTGCTCTAGTCCTTCTGATTCCACAGTTCGAAGCCACAGTTTGACAAATTTCTTACATTAAAAAACCTACTTCTCTTGTAGATTACATGGAGTTTTGATTGCACTATGTTTCTACCTTACCACTGAAATACCTCCCAATTCCCAGTATTTTCTCCGTTTCCCCTGCCACCTTGTCCCTCATGTCTCCAACCCCACCTATCCTCAATCCACAAAACAAAAAATGTTCTATTTCCCCATCCCAGAGAGATCCTTGTGTCTGTATTTAAGCCCTTATTGTTACTTAGTCTCTCTGGATCCATGAACCATAGCAAGGTTATCTTTTATTTCGCAGATATAATATTCATTTTTAAGAGAGTACACACTTCCAGGTGGTGGTGGAACGTGCCTTTAATCCCAGCTCTCAGGAGACAGAGGCAGGTGGATTCTACAGAGTGAGTTCCAGGACAGACTTAAAAAAAGCGATAGCTCAATAAAAATCAATCAAAATTAAAAAAAAAAAAAGCCACAGAGAAGAGAGGAAGAGAGAGAGAGAGAGAGAGAGAACATACCATAATATACCATATTTCTCTTTCTGTGGCTGGGTTACCTCACTCAGGATGGTTAGTTATATTCATTTGCCTGGAAATTTTGTGATGTTGTTGATTTGAACAGCTGAGTAATACTGTGTTGGTTTAGCGATTATGAGGAAGGATAACCCCTATGGATGGTTACAGGCAGAGACCAATGGATATGATATCCCCAGTCTTAACAGGTGTTTTCTAATGCAGTTTGAAGATGGTGAGGCAGATAAGTTTGTTGTGATGAAGGCAAAGCAATCAGTGCCAGTTCATGCAACAGTTTTAGCATCTGAAACAGTCTTCAAAGCATTGTGTCTCAGGAAGCAGAGGAATCAATAAGGGTTTGACTCTTCATGGGTAAAGGAGAAAATATGGGTTGTAGAAATTCAGATATGTGGAGAAAATAATGGAGATTTGATCTATGAGATATTCAAAAAACTGAATACTATATTTTACAGAATCAACATTCAAACAAATTAATGTAAGCCATTATGAAATTGCTATATTATGGAATTATGGAATTGCTATGTTAATGCATCAAATTAAAAGTTATGAATAACACAAATATATTTTAGTATTTAAAAAAGTTGGACAAGAGAAATTTTTTTCACAAAGTCATCCCAAGTAAGGAAATGATGTTAAAATGATGTTTTAACATATACATTATTTTGCACAAGAAAGTAAAATGGTATAAATATTTGTTAATAATATACATACAAAAGTTAATGCAATAAATATGAATGCAAATTATTACATGATATAAGGTTGCAATATTAAAGTTTTATTTTAATATAAATGATTGATGCTTTTGGAGATATATATTATAATTTATTTCATGATATTCTTTTTTTTTTTGGTTTTTCGAGACAGGGTTTCTTGGTGGCTTTGGAGCCTGTCCTGCAACTAGCTCTGTAGACCAGGCTGGTCTCAAATTCGCAGAGATCCACCTGCCTCTGCCTCCTGAGTACTGGGATTAAAGGTGTGTGCCACCACTGCCAGGCTTGATATTCTTTCTTTAATCCAAATGATTTCTATTAAAAAACTTCCTCTAGTTCCTAAATCATGTGTTTTTATTTTTCTAAAGGGAAGATATACTAATGTGATAGGAAATTTAGACACTTTAGATTGAAAAATTAAACATTCAGTTTAGTATCTAAATTTAGCTATTAATGTATTACATTAGCTTCTGTTACATAAATTGCAGGTATATCTGAGCTGTATTGTCAAAAATAATGAAGAGAAACCATTTTAGAATGAATTTTAAACCTTAATTTATGTGCTTTATTTTCCCATTTCATTAGTAGAATTTTGAAATAATGACTACCTCACAAAAGGAAAAATAAAACTAATATTTATTAATAATAGATATTTATAACTTCAATATGTTGAACATAAATTCAATAACATTTAGTTTTTAAATGATAAAGTTGGAAATATAAAGACCTGTGATTGGTTACTGAATAGGCAGGAGATTTTTAACCAAATAGAATGAATGTCATTTCATTACCATCAAATGACTTGTAAGGGAAATCATTCTCTACTTACCTCACATGGATTTTGTGAAAAAGAAACAACAAAATATTTGCAGGTTACTTGAAAATATGGGTTATGCAAACCTTTTGACAATGTGACAAATGATCACAGAGAAGCAATGAAAACAATCAGTAAATTCTGTTGAAATGTTGAAACAAATAATTAAGTAGCGTATGAGGGAATCCAAATAAACTAATTTTCTTTCCTTTGGGCTTAATTAATGTATCATACTCATGTTCTCCTAATAATCACTAACAAATTAGTTTGCCTCCTCCCTAATGGCTTGGGGAACATAGACCATTTGATCAAATACCTCATTAGCAAATTTTAAGTTGTTCTTATTTTCATCAGAGTTTGTTATCAACTCACTATAAGTAACCTGGAAATATATTAGTTCCTGTAACTTTAGATATGATCTGAATCACAAACATATCTTTTATAATTATTGTATTATATTAAGTAAATAGTACATATATATGTAAATATATATAATATACATGTATATATACACACACACACACACGCACAAATATAATGTGCAATTTGGGATGACTATAGTAAATACAACCATTGCACAAACAGTAAAACAAAAAAGTTTTAATAATTTCAAAGCTGTTGAGTAGAACTGAAAACTAATTCATTCCCTGAGTTCTCTTTTTTTCAAAAAAAAAAAAAATACAGGTGATTCTAGTCATCTCTCCCTGGCCTCTTCTAATCAGAAATTGTTCTTTAACAAGTTGTCTGCGAATGTTTGGATATTTTAATGATTGAAGAACTAAGCTCAAAAAGCACAGGGACAGATGAAGAGCAAGGAAGAAAGCCTTCTAACCTTTCCCTCCTAGCCTACATTCTTTTACACTTGACCTTTGCTTTCTGGCTAGCCTTCTGAGTCCAGGCAATTCAATGCTTTTTTCAGATATCCTGAATTACTTTGGAAAGGGATCATTTATTTTCTATATCCTGTTTCAGTCTTAATAGCCCTAATAATTTAGTGAGACTGAAGGTTTCTTTAATTTCTTCATGGTCAATCAGATACAAGTGTATGCATGGTTCATTCTCTTCATAATGGGTAGAGTCAAATTAAGACATTTAGATTAAACATTGAAAAAATATGCATCCTTGTTTGGGGACTATTATAGAAAAATAAACAGCTAATGAATTAAAATATATAGTAAATGACATTATCATTGCATTTTAGTATGATTAATTCCAATATTTTCCATAGCATGTGCTCTAATTGGTTTTAATAATAAAAACTTGGAGTCAGATATTAGAAATTGAAAGCTGAGATCAGAGATCATAGCAGCCAGTCACTATAGAGTTCTTACTTCTACCAAATCTCCAGACTGAAAAGAGATTAAGCTCCTGCCTCCTCCGGCCTTATATCAGCTTCACCCTCTGATTTTCAGGCAAGCTTTATTTGTTAGAGTACAAACAAGATATTACACAAATTTCTAGTCTTATGATAATTTTACCTAAAATGCAAATTTGTGATACACATTACTGCAAACAGAATTACTTGAAACTCTTTGTATTTGTTTCTGTATAAATTGTCACATGTGTCTCACACCCTGTCAACTTAGGCATGCAAGTCATGTATCTCAATGCAAGAATAATTAGATTTAAAAGAATTGAATAGAATATGAAGACTCCATTTGTATTGGATTACTACTTGTCCTCCTACAAATAGATCATTTAACTCATGCATTTTGATTGATTGATTCTTTGTCAAAATATTTGAAGGAGCTCATTTTACTTAGCATTAATTATACAATCAGCACTCGTTAAATGTAGTGACAAGAAAAATTTCTGAATTTGAGTTCCCAGAATTTGCCATTAAATTTATCTTATTACATCTTTATATCTAAACTGGAAAAGTAAGAACACCTCTCTTAAGCTTTGTCTGTTTATTTCTAAGTATTATTTTGTCTAAAGACACAATAGTTAGAACTGATATTACTATATTTTGTCTAGAAAGCTCACAATCGCATAATAGTATCAATAGTAAGATTCCCTGCTTTAAACCTCTAAATTTTCTATGCAATTAGACCTTAGCTATTGGATCTCATATATATAGGTAACTGGCAATTTCTTTCCAATCTCTGTTGTTTTGTTGGTGTGACTTTTACATCAGACTCATCAGGTTCTGAACTGTGTAAGGGCCATGGAGAAACCAGTACATTAACATACTCAATTAGTTAGGTGGGCCTGAGAAATATATTCTTATTCCTTTTGAAATGCAAATTTCTCACTCAAAGAAAAATAGGAAGCAGTTTCTGGGAAGTACCAGCATATCTGATCATGAATAAATTAGATTATACTAAGAATTAAAGCACATGCATTGTCAAATTATGTACTACATACACAGCGGAGTGTGAAATATGAAAACAAGGAACTCAAACTTAGCCCCTGGGAATTTTGTTATGAATAGCACATGTAAACAATAAGATTCCTTTTTGGAAAGAATAAAAAGCAAAACCCAACAGTTTACAAATCTACTTTACACAGCTAATTACACTTATTCAAAATCATAAATTATTTTTATTTAGGTCATATTGCTGGCTCTGGTTTAGTATGCTTTATCTGTTATTATTTACTTAATGCTCATAGCAACGAAAGAACACTGTTTGTTGCTTAATCTTGATATTAACCTTGGCTGAACTGAGAGACACCTAGGAGATTAGAAACATGTGTATCTGTGTATATCCGTGATGGTGTTTGTGGAGAAGATTGACTGACTCAAGACTGGACTTGAACATGGCAGTACCATCCAATGTGTTGAGAGCATGATGAAATCAAATAACGAAGAAACAGGAAGTTCATGATCCAAGATACATTCTATTTCTGCCTCAAACCTACTCTGCTGTGAAGAGATCTGGCTCTGGTGTGCCCGGTTCACCCACGGTACTTCTTTATTGCCAGAGTCCTAAAAGTGAAGCTGTCCGGCTGTGCTCCTAACTAACTTCATATTTTCTGCTTTCTCTCCGGTATTATCACAATATTGATAACTTCGACTAGCTCATATTGTTGCATACCAGGACCTCTGTTTATATCTCTGAGGCCTTGTAAGAAAAAAACAACAGTTTTTCCAGGGCTACTCAGGTCAAGAGTAGAGTGTGTGACTGTCTCATAGGTCACTTTAATGTCTCTCTTAACTTTAACACATAATTTTCTAAGGGTTAGAAAGAGAAATAGCAATCTATCATTGTCATAATTTTGCAAAATGCAAATTTCCAGGAAATCTTACAGAACTGTGTAGTGTGATATGTAGATACTAGCTTAAAACATTTACCCACATAACTAAGTACTTCAAATCTGAAATTAAGTGCAAATACAGATTGTAATTTAAATACTTAGTAGAAAAATATAAGTCATACAACAGTATTTTAGAACTTACTTTATGTATTGAGTTAAAGATCTGAGCTAAGTTTTATTAAGTATAATATTTGAATAAAATTAGCTAAGTATACTATATGAGTTTTTGTAGCTAATATGTATTATTTGGTTCTTGAATATATTATCTCTGCAAAAATCTAATTGTTTTCTGTACAGTTTTTCTTTATCTCAGCAATCTTAAATTCCTAAAAAACAGTAATTATATCCTCTATTAAAATTTTAACCATTCATTTGCTGGTGTAAAATGTTGACAGCAGGCTAGTTCTTAGCTAACTATTACAATCGCTGGTAAATCGAACATTTTATAATCCTAATGTTTGTGTGTAACCAGAAGTTTCGGTGTAAGCCATATGATTTCTTAAAGTGATTTGTCCATAAATGAACCTGTGATTCATAGTTATTTTCCAGTGTTTTTTTTTTCTTAAAGATAACACCTGTTGATAGATTTCTGGAAAATTTCTATCGTTTCTTGTGGTAAAATGGAACCATGAAAGCTGTGGAGGAAGAGAATCCATTTTCACTGATTGGAATATTTTGTTAAGACGTTATCCCTGCAGCTGTGAGGAACTCTGCTCTGCATCGCAATAAGGCCAGCTCAGCTGACACACTAAAGAAAGCCACCTGAGCTGAACAGTTTCACCAGCTACCTCATGGTGCACTTACTGCTATAGCAGAGAACTAATTAGTTTAAAATTTTTGACGTGTTCTTCAATCTTTAAAACCCCGAATTCCAAACATATTCCAAGTGATATAAATAACTGCTTCAAAGACAGAGTGGTTCTTAGACCGAAGAGTTACTGGATGCCAATGAGGGCATCATCTCTGTGCCTAGAGGATCATCCTTGATAGGTAAAATACAAGAGGTCTTTATTCACTCATCAGTTAAATTATAGAGGGAAGAGATTGACTTGTACTGGATAAAACCTCATATAACCAACCATCTCTCAGTGCCTTGAGCAATGTTCCCAAAGACATAAAATAAGTACATTGCCTATGAGAAACAGGAATCAAGGTAGAGAGATGGTTTGTGTGATATCCCAGGCACTTTACTTTCTGTTTTATTTCCAGTACCAAGATCTTTAGTCACACTTAGTTCAGAAATACATTAGTAATATGTAATCTTTGCTAACATCCCAAATCAATGCGATAATGGTATTGATCACATTATAATTTAGAAATGCTAGAGACACATTATTTTGAGAAGTGCATTTGGATCATTTGTATTTACTCTTCTGTGCGATCATTGTTTATAGTTCATCATAATTGTGTCATTTAGATGTCCAGTGATTTTTCTAATAGATCTCTGTTGCAGAATATTTGACTGCATTGTGAACCATGTGATTGTGTTATTTGCTAGAGAAACCTAAACCTGTTCCTATTTGTAGTATGGCTCAGTCCTAGCACATACCTTTAGTCCAAGAGCTTTCTGTTTAAATATTGTAAATATGATTAAATAAAATCAACAATAGCTCAAGAGTCAGGGCAAGGAACCAAGAGATAGGATGATTAAGATAAAAGCAATGAGGAGTATGGGGATGTCTGGAGGAGAAGGGGGTCACAGGGGGTAGAAGGCAGGTGCTTTCATTTTGAGATGTTTTGTTTGTTTGTTTGAGATTGAGTAGGAGAGGGAGGTTTGGGAAATATGGGCCAAAAAGGAAGGCCAGTTGAGTGCTTTCTTTGCCTCACTTAGCTAGCAGGCTTTTACGCCAGCATATGACTCTGGAGTCTTTATTGGAAAGATAAATGATTGAAATTTAGTTAAAAGTAATAGGTTTCTGTAACAAAATTCGAAAAATAAAAGAAGACACTACCATAGATTAGTAATTTGCTATGGCGTATTGAAAAAAAAATATTTGCTTCAACTCTTGTTTGTTTTATTGTGCTTTCAAAGCATCCTGACCACAGTTTCCCCTCCCTCCACTCCTCCCAATGCCCCCTCCACACCCTGGTCCCCAAGATACCCTCCCCATTTGTTTCCCTTCAGAAATGACCAGGCCTCCCAGGAATATTGACCAATATGACAAAACAAGATACAATAAGACTAGGCACAGACCCTCATATCAAGACTGGTGACTTCAATTATGCTTTTGTAACTAGAAGTGTGTTAACTAAGAAAAGTCTGGATACTCATGAAGTTAGTCATACCACTCTATTTTCCAGGGGTTAGTTCTGCTCCCCTTAAATCCACTATATGTGTTTCTTCCTTCTAGTCCCCATCTTCAAATAATTTTATCAGTGATTGTGTTTTGTTTCACATGAAAAGAATGTTGTTTCTATTCTTGCTGTTCATAAAAATAATATTCTTTCTCATAAAGGGAGGTTATTATATGTGTAATACATGCACAAATACCAAATGCCTCAAGGAAACACAATAATTAAGGAAGAAGCATGAAACCACCCTAATTATTCTGTTCTAATGAGAAATCTTGGTATAGGTTACTAGGTGAATTTAGAAAGTAATTTGTTTGAGACAATCAAAACCATGGAGGCATTTTGCTACCAGATCTCTTTATGTCTATTTCCAGCATCTAGTCAGTACTTAGTATCACAGAGCATCTAAGAATGCAAGATTCTACATTTCTATTTTAATCTTTAAAATATTTAACTCTTTAGTTTATTTTTATAATGAAAACCAAATTCAGTATTATTACTTGCAAAGGCTTGCATAACCTGATCAGTTTTCATAGTTTCAGGGTCATTATTGAACTCTCTTCTCTCACACAGTTGTCTGACCCTATGGTCTCCTCCTTTGTTGTCTTTGTGCATGACATTTGCATCAATTTTCTAATTCTGGCTCTTTCCACTTTTTGCCCTATTGATATTTGCAAATTTAAGTATGACATTGAGTCACCCATAAATTCTTTCCACCATATATCTAGAGTATCTTTTCTTTCTATTTAACATTTAAAGAACATCCTATTACCTTTAAGTACTCAGCACATTTGTTGATAAAATAAGTATTTAGTCTTATTTGTAAGAAGAAAAAATTGCATTTCATTATTTCAAGAATGTTATCATTTTTAGAAGTAGGGTCATCATGGAAAGAGCATGTTGGAGGAAATTAACTTTGCATGTGCTAAGCATATAGACTAGAGTTGTAAAGTCAAAAGTCATGTTCTACATCCTATTTTGAGAGGTCAATGCCAGTTGAGGGAAAGTTATTAAAAATTTTAATATCAAACTCTTATGAGAATTTCTTTTTACTGGTTGAATAGTAGTGAAATGTTTGGAGAATTATGTAACCGCCCTTACTACTTTGGTACTTAGCAATCATTGCTATGGTGTAGTCTACCTGCATACGGTTCCAAAAGTCCTCTAGGAAAAGCATCTATAACCACTCCCATTTCTATTAAAATAGAGTTGATGGACTGATATGATCCGGAGGAGCAAGTCAGAGAGAAAAGTATAAAAGATAAAATAGCTTCCGAAGTGAAATTATCATATGTTGGGGAATATTATTTTCAGGTGTGTGACTTTTGCTTATGCTGTGTTTGTTTGCTCAGTTACTGTGCCTTTCTAAAACACCTGATGCTCCTAATAAAGAGATAAACAGGAAATAGATGAACAGGAAATAGAACAAGGATAGCAGGCAGAGAGTATAATTAGAAGGAGAAATCTGGGAGGAGGAGAATAAGGAACAAGAGAAAGAGGAGAGGAGGAAACTAGAGATGAGCACCCAGCAACACAGCAAGCCACAGAGAAAGAAGCAAAGAAAGATATACAGAAATAGAGAAAGAAAAAGCCCAGAGGCAAAAGGTAAGTAGGATAATTTAAGATAAGAAAAGCTGGCAAGAAACAAGCTAAGCTAAGGCCAGGCATTCATAAGTAATGATAAACATCCATGTGCTTTATTTGGGAGCTGTTAGGCCCCTGAAAAGGCCAAAAGAGCAAAATATCACACAACAATCATAGAAGAAGATGAATCAAGATAATAACAACCAAGAACAAGCCCTCATAGCAATTGCAGTATCAATAATATGCCAAGACAGTTCAAGAAAAGTGGGGTGTCCTTGAGTCCAACAGAGACTTATGAATGTCAGCTAAGTTTTAACTCAGGCATCAGGATGCTGGACACACACAATCACACAAAAATTCACTGAATCATTGGTCTCAGCGCTCCTGTTTAGTTAATTAAAGAATGAAATTCACTGACCACAGAGGGTGAAGATTAGAAAGAAGTTACATTATAGATTTATATAGGTGGAAGCTTAAGAGGTAAAAAGAAGGAAGAGTTTCTACACAGCAGGGATGGATACCTGAAAAGAGAATACCATTGAGGATGTCTATTTCAGAGTTAGTAAGGCTTTACTGGATGAGGACACGTAGAAATGACCTACTTAATGGAGTTGACTCACCCACAAAATGTCCAAGTGACATTGAATTTTGAATGTACCCTCACACAGTTCCCAGGCAGGAGGCCTCATTTAGGAGAAGAGTGATAAAAAAAACCCAAATCATGATTCTGGAATCCTTGGCCTATGACACAGGGAAGACCGGATGACATCTTGGCATCAATACTTCTATAATCTTCTTTACTGAGCATTGAGTTGCCAAGAACCGAGGAGTATTGCAGCTTTTTTATGCCAAGGAACACTGTTTATTCTAGGGTTCCACAGCCTGAACCTGCCTGATCAGTTTCTATTATAGCTTCAGCTCTCTCCGAAAACATGTTTATATGTTTAAATTAAACAAGGGACTAATACATTAGACACACTGGAAATGTGGGTCATTTGGGATAAATAAAAAGACAGCCATATAGTGTTGGGTAGAAGGCCCGCTTGTTCTTCCTGGCTACCCATCTAGCTTAGACCAGATATAATCACATGAAAATTGTATTAATAAAATCACTGCTTGGTCCATTAGCTCTGGCTTCTTATTGGCTAACTCTTACATCTTAATTTAAACCATCTCCATTAATCTGTGCATCACCACGAGGTTGTGGCCTACCAGCAACGTTTCAGCATGTCTATCTCAAGTGGGAGCTCTGTGGCATCTTTCTCACTCCGCCTTCCTCCTCCCATGCTATAGGCCAAGCCAGTTATTTATTCATTAACCAATAAAAGCAACACATAGACAGAAGAACCTCCCACACCAATATAGGGCTAAATCCAAAATATGAATGCTGAGTATTTTGCTGAAGTCAGCAATTAGACTTGATTCTATGCACATGGCATGGTGAATAAAAGCTACACATTCACATATCAAGGACTGTGGAGTTTTACACAGTTGGTTTTGGCAACGCTCAACAGGTGCACCTCTCAACCTCTTTTTTGATCTTCCCAGAGGTAACCTTAGCTCTGTCTATCACACACTAAGAAGGGCCAAGGACTTGGTCTTATATCCTAATTCTCCCAGTTTACTTTGTGGAAGATAAATGTACTTTGCTTGTTTATTTGTTTTTACTTATCATGAATTTTTAACTCTTTCTCAAATAAATACTAAAAGTATATAATATGTTTATTTTTTAAGCTACTTTGACAAGTCAACTTTCAGAACTAATTGTTAATCTTTGGAACCCACACAGTGTTAAGCACACAGCCAATTGTAGATGCAAAATTATTTCTAGAATAAAAAATGTAACTATAAATATTCTTGTATGGTATATAGACATATATATATATAGACATATATAGAGAGAGAGACATATCAACCTATATCTATCACCATGTACAAAAATTCTACCAAGGATCTTCTACAACTCACACTTTTAGTAATGTAGCAGGATACAAGATTAACTCAAAAAAAGTCAGTATCCCTCCTTTATACAGATGATAAATGGGCTGAGAAAGAAATCAGACAAATATTACCTTTCACAATAGCAACAAATAGCATAAAGTGTCTCAGAGTAACTCTAACCAAACAAGTGGAAGACATTTATGATAGAATTTTAAATCCTTAAAGAAAGAAATTGAAGAGGACACCAGAAAGTAAAAGATCTCCCATGCTCTTGGGTAGATAGAATTTACATAGTAAAAATGGCAATCTTACCAAAAGCAATCTACAAATTCAATGTGATGCCTATCAAAATTCTTCACAGACCTCAAAAAAAAAAAACAGTATTCAACTTCAACTTCATGTGGAAGGGCAATAAACCTAGAATAGCCAAAACAATCCTGTATAATAAAGGAACTTCTGAAGTATGACTTCAAACTATAATATAGTGTTATAGTACTAAAAACAGCCTGGTATTGGCATAGAAACAGACAGCAGGACTAATGGACCCAAATCAAAGACATAGATATTAATCCACACACCTAGTTATTTTCTTTAAGGAAAGGTAGGTTTTCAGTTGTGAAGCTCTTCTTCATATTCCATCCTTGTCTTATATCTATATACACCTAAATATTTTTAAAAGTGAAAACCACAAAATAGTACTTAATGTATGTCCAATGAGAAAACCCAGATGATTCCAATTATAATGGAATATATTTTAACTCAAAATAAATTCAAATTACATCGGAAATGATAGACCTGGACAATCACAGAATCTTTCTTCACTAACAACTGTGACTTTTATGTCGAATTTTTGTGACTGTGTGCTTCTGTGTGTGTTTGTGTGTGTATGTGTGTTTAAGCATGGTATTTATAAGCAAAATCTGGGTTACTTACCCCATTCCTCAAATAACTGTTTGCTTGCTTCCAACAGGAATTTTCCATGTTATTGCATGGTATCTTTGTATATTGTATTCACCTTTCTGTCTTTCTCATCTTTCTTCTAGTTCTTCTATGATGCTCACCATTGTTTTCCTTTCTGTCTTTCTCTCACACAACAAACACACATATACTCACTCAATTGTTGTTAGTTGAATATTTAGACAACAATAAATACAACATATATTATTTTACATGTGATTATTCCATATTGAATTATTGATAGATTCTGGCTTTAGGAATTATGTTATATTACCAAAATAAAGAGAATCTAATATCTGTTTCAAGCATTAAGAAAGAATGAAGCTCAGCATATATTACTGTTCCAGGGTCAGAGAGATGGGGAGGCACCATCTCACTCAAAGTTTTGTATTTTCTTCAGTAATTTTCATTCACCCTCATGCTGTTCTGTGACCCACAACTATGTCTTGAGTGAACATATTAAAGTCTCTTTCTACAGAGGAAAAAGCCAGGCAAATGAAAAGACAAAATGTGTCAGTGGGGAGAACACTTGTCACACAATCTTGATGACCTGAGTGTGATTCCCAGAACTCCACCCACATGAAGGTGGGAATAGGAAACAGTCTTCAAAGATTTCCTTTGACTACAGCATGTGAAGGATGTTACACACACAACACACCTGAGCTCACATCATATACACATGCAATAATAATAAATTTAAAATATTTAAAATAAAACAAGAAAAATATCTCCTAAGAAGATCAAAATTGAGTTTGCTCACTGCTCTGATACCTGTTATGGTTTTTGTTTTGGATTGAGAAAATGTAACTTTCCCTTAATCCTAAAGTAAAACATTCTGTAGGACTTCATACTGCAAATAAAGATGTAGATGATATTTTGTTTAAGACAACTTAACAAATAGGTAGAAAAAAATTCTGAAAACCACCTAAACTAACAAATCAATGCCTTCACTCTTAAGTAAAACTTAACATTAAAGACTTACCAATTATTTAGAAAAATAAGGAGGAAAGGAAAATGAACAGAATCTCCTGGAAGACACATTGAAGATTCTGACAGAGGTATATATGTTAAAACAAATTAAACCTACTAAAAAGCAACCAGAAATTTAATTAGAAAACTTGGAGAGCTATGAAATGAAGATATTTTTACTCATGTGAAGCAATCATTACATGGAAAGAGCAATTAGAGAACAGGAAAGTAATCAAGCAAATGAAAAATGAGGAAATAAAATGTATTGGAGGTACCTAAGAACTGAAAGCAAAATCATAAATGTGTACAAATTATGAAATATAATATAAGAGACATAATATAGGGTATCACCATAAGGCATTATTCTAGAACAAGAAAAAGGGGCAATATCAGAAACTTGCATGAAATAGTAATATGTCTTTTCAAAGTTAAAGTAAGCTGTGACTTTGTTTTGTTTAATTTAAAGATGTTGTTCTAGCTGGTCCTGAACCACTGGGCTCAGTCTTGATGCCTGTCTTGCCAACATACACAAGTAGCTTGTATTCTGGCAAGCTACATGTATGTTTCACTGCAAATGCCCCTGACAGAACATATACTTGTTTCTGAAATATCACAAGTCAGGCTTCCATCATCTGGACAGCTTTCAAGATTCTCATCTTCCTAGTTCCCACAAAACTTGGGCTATATGCTAAGTCTGCTGGGCATCTTCTTCATTAATGGTTGACAAAGGAGAGCCCAGGCCAATATACATTGGTTGCCCTGCATTATATAAAACAAATAAACAAAAAAGTGAAGGCTGAACAAGCCAGTAAGTGGCACTACTTGATGGCCTTTGTATCAGATCTTCCCTTCCTCTCTTGAATACCTATCAAAACTCTCTTCTGATAGACTGAACCGGAACTTTGCAACAAGAAGTAAACCTCTTCTCCCCAAGTTGCTGTGGTCATGGGTATAGAGCAGCAATAAAATCCTTACCTAAGATGCATATCTTACTTTCTGTTTACCTCTCAGTTGCTGTCTACTTTTGCCTGTGTGACTGGACTTAAAATTTGAGTCTACTATGCATGTTGCAAAAATCCAGGTTAGAAGAGGTACATCAGGTCTGTCTGCATGCCTTTTCCCAGACAATCTCTAGAAATGCAAAGTTCTCACAGCTACTTACTCTGTCTTCTAGAACCTCTCAACTCATTTCTATCCCTACACCATTGATCATATGTGCCTATCAGGCAATATCCTCCGCTGAATCATTTTTTCACCAAATGTGAAGGTTTGTCTTTCTTTTGTTCACCTATAAGCAATTTTAAGATCCTTGAGTAATAGTGACAATTCATAAATATTAGAATTTGCAACACATGCTTTTTTTAAGATCCTTGACTAATAGTGACAATTCATAGATATTAGAACATGCAACACATGCTTTTTTCATATTTATTTTCTTAACTATTTACTTAAGAGAGGGGGTCTTGCTATATAACTTTTGCTAACCTTGTACTATAGACAGTCTTACTGGTTATTCCAGTTGGAAAAATTTAATGAAAGATGGTTTGGGCATAAACATGATGTCATAAGGAAGCAGGATGAGGACACTTTGTGGAGAAGGATCAGTACCCTCTGTTGCCAATGTTCTGCTGTTTCTTTTTCTAAAGTATGCTTCTTTCCCTCCATCAATATATCAATGAAATATATTTATTATTTCTCCTTCCTCTCTTGGACTGGTCTCCAGAAGCTCAGCCCAGTGCTTAGCTGTGGATGTCTGCATCTGCTTCCATCAGTTGCTGGATGAAGGTTTTATGATGACAATTAAGGTACTCATCAATCTGATTATAGGGGAAGTCCAGTTTAGGTACCTTATCCACTATTGCTTAGAGTCTTGGCTCTGGTTATCCTTGTGGATTCCTGGGAATTTCCCTAGTACCGGGTTTCTTGCTAGCCCCATAATGGCTCCCTCAACGAAGATATCCCTTTCCTTGCTATCTTTCTCGGTCCTTCCCCCATCTCATCCATCCAATTCCAGTTCTCTCATGTTCTTTTTTCCCCTCCCTTTATCTTCTCCTCCTTCCCTTCTACCCCCCCACACACACATGCTCCCAATTTTCTCAGGAGATCTTGTCTATTTCCTCTTCCCAGGGGAATCCATGTATGTCTCCCGTAGGGTTAACCTTGTTACCTAGCTTCTGTAAGATCATGGACTATAGGCTTTGCTTTATGTCTAATATCCACTTATGAGTGAGTATATACCACATTTGCTTTCTGTGTCTGGGTTACCTCATTCAGTGTAGTTTTTTTTCTAGTTCCATCTATTTGCCAGCAAATTTCAAGATATCATTGGTTTTTTACCACTGAGTTGCCCTCCATTGTTTAAATGTACTACATTTTCTTTATCCATTCTTCAGTTGAGGAGCATCTAGGTTGCTTCCAGGTTCTGGCTATTATGATCAATGCTGCTTTGAACACTATTGAGCAAATGACCTTGTGATATGAGTGTGTATCCTTTGGGTATATGCCCAAGAGTGGTATTGCTAGGTCTTGAGGTAGACTGATTATAAATTTTCTGAGAAACTGCAATACTGATTTCAAAAGGGGCTGTACAAGCTTGTACTCCCACCACTGATAGAGGATTGTTTCCCTTACCATGCATACTCTCTAGCCTAAGATACCATCAGTAATTTTTTAATCTTAACCATTTAATTGGTGTATAATGGTGTATCTCAGACTTGTTTTGATTTGCATTTCCCTGATGTCTAAGGGTATTGAGCAATTCTTTAAGTGTCTTTTGGCCATTGAGATTCATCTGTTGAGATATCTTGGTTTAAATCTCAACCCCTTTGTTAATTGGATTATTTGGTATTTTGAAGTATAGTTTACTGAGTT